>CALNHX010004302.1:0-130354 GCA_940337035.1 Agriotes lineatus | reverse complement strand
ATATTCCATCATCATCTATCAACTTCAGATGGTCTGGTCGAACGAATTTTTCTTTCTTTGTAAATTTAATGGGGTGACAACCTCTTTTGTAATATCTGATCTTGTATTGTGTTAAAGGATTTGATGTTTTACCTATTATCATCAAATAGTTTCTCGATATGGGTGTTCCATACTGTCGCTCTTCCTCTGCAGCTTTTCCATAATTTTGTACTGCTCTGACATCGGCCTCTCTCTAGCATCGCTAATTTTATTGCTGACCAGAGGGTGCAACTCTTGGTATCTGTCACCCCCCCCCCCCTGCCCATACACAAAGACATATTTCGATATCCCGAGATATAAATATATCGCCTATGGATAAACAAAAGTGTCTGCTTTTCCTTCAGCTTTTATAATTTAAAATCCAAAAAATCACAGAGAAAATTTAATGGCATTCACATTTTTGGCATTATAAATATAAATAGTTAAATAAATTCGCTGATAAATATATCAATTAAAATCTTCATTGCAGAGAATTTGTGCAGGCGCAATTCCAATACTGAGACGGAGCTATGAAGATAATTGAGATGCGAGATGTATATGGGGGAGTGGGGACGCAATGCCGACTGCCAGCCGTTAGCCGACTATTTCGACTTTTTACATTTAATTCCATATTTTGTCTAAAATTTGAGTAAACATTATGATCTATACCCCAGCGCCTTCTAAACAGATGTGGTCAACTTTTTTAAAGAATACAAATTTATTTATGCTTTTATAGAAAAGGCGATGTCAAGACATAAATAATTCATGTCTTTCCAGGCATCTTCTATAGAAGTTAAGTGCCTATTCATCTGTTTTAATCACATACATATTTTACCGTCAATTTCTTGCGTCTTCTTGTTGATCTTTTTTCTGAGCTACTAAAATTTGCTCCTATAGACTCTAGAGGGTTAATTGTAGTTGCTGTAGTGTACAATCAACCCCTCTGAAACAAAATTCCAAAGTTCCTTCTTTTTTAATTAGATCGGAAAAGTCAGATACGTATGTAGGTGTACATACGTAAGGCTGTACACACGAGTCGTTTTGCATATCGATGCAAAGTTTCATATCTCTATCGGAAAGTAAAATAATCTCATTTAAAATACATGCGAAGAATACATACAATACAAGAAATACCACAGCCGGGTAATACTGTTAGTCTAGTAAAGGCTGTTAAGATGGTAGAGACATGTACGGATAATGAGAGAAGAAAGGCTACTGGCGAAATTAAAGGAATTGACACCGAAAAGAAAAGACGTGGATAAAAGTCAGGAAAAATCTCAGGGAAGAATATTCGTAATATAACAGTTTGTGGAAGATCAATACCGGAAGACACCACAACAGGCTATATATTGAAACCATTTTAATGCAATTATAGGAAATTAGTCATTTAATAGGTTTGCAACCGTTGTTGCAAGGTGCGAGTGGGATAGATTGCTTGCCGAGTTCTTTTGTCATTTGAAGCACTTCCGGTTTAGCTTTAATTGCTAGAAGTCGTGTGGAAAGTTAAAGGTCTCTTCTTGGCCCTTTTACGGGCTAAAAATGGTTCGTATCGCTTTGCTATGTTGAGGGGCGAGTTCCAGAGAAAGTGTTTCGCTATTAATATTACAGTTGAGGAAATCCAGAACGTCGTGTAGCGCTCTTAACCTAAAACCACGTGCGGATATGGCAATACATTTATGATATTAAGGCTCTGGTAAGCATTTTTGCTCTTTTGTGGAGCAACTTCCTAATTTGTCTTTGCGTTAGCCCTTTTTCGGCCGGACGTTTAAGTGGCAAATTCATAGTCAGCATCTGTGTCTGTCATCGAAGCTTGCTGTGTGGGTACGGTTAGCCAATGCACCTCGTTCTAGACCGATATTTGGTAGAGGAATTCTAGCTCAGCAGCTTTTCAGGCAATGAGTCAGGCGAGATTAGGGCATACGTTTCCCCTCGCAGATGACCTGCAGGTCCCCGAGCCATCGGTTTGAGGAATCGACAAATAGCTTTATTAGGTGCACCACACAGCGTGACCTGTTAGTTAAGTAATTGTAATCAGTTACTTGTTAGAGGCTTAACCTATTGCGTTTAGAACATTCCAGTTTATAACGTCAAATTTGCATTTGCTCGCCTGTGTTTATATTGTGTGTAACCACTTGGGCTTCGCCCTGTTTCGTGCTTAAGCTGCGCAGTTTTGGTTACGGATTGACTAACATAAACAATTTCCAAAGCAGATAGAGCTCCGAGCATTTTGCTAAAATTGCATGTTGCTTTGCGATCCCAGCAAATTAACAAAATTCAGTTGTGTAAGGTAAAAATGCAGGTACCTGGATAATTTACCCTCGGTTATATAGTAGAAGATTGTGTTTGGGAACGTGTAAACTGCTTATTCACTCAGCAAAGGAAAGTTAATTATTTCAAATTATACGAACCTAATTACTTGATTAGCACTACTGTTTAAAGGATAATTTTCTCGGGCCTTTTAATCAGCAGCGATATTTAGCGATTGCTCATGTGCAGTTTGATTACACAGCGAATCGATGCGAGGTTTCCAAACCATTTATATGCTAGATATAAGCCATTTTGTGCATGATTTGTAATATTTTCTTTACTTGTGATATTTGTTAGATCATTAAATATTTTAGAGAGTTTGTCTATGCCAGTAATTACGATTTGTTATTTATACCCTACTTGTTATTACTTACCTCGAATTAGTATCATTATACGATCTTTGTTCAAACTTGGGTTTCACTAGTTATTGTATTTTCTTTTGCTACGATTGAGTCACTTTATTGGTTCGTCTCCTCAAGGAATCAGCAGAGAAGGTGCCAATTTGAACCACTTGGCACCCTTTAATTTAGTTTTCACCTTTTCGTAGGTAAATTAACCCCGATCCATTCTCCGTAGCTAGTCGGTGACATGTTCCGTTCACTCTGGCAAAACTAATTTAACTATATACCAGGTGAATCACAAAGCTTGGCTTCCTTCTTGAGACTACAACCCAACATACACATTTCATGGCAACATAAATTTATCTAAGACATATTGATCTGAAACTTTTGCACGCGTTTAATTATGCTGACGGAACGTGTTTTCAAATGGTGCTCTGTGGAGAGGATAAAGCTGCATTTGCATCTCTACGGAACTCACCGGTAACTAAACTAACATTGCTTTTTTTCCATGTTAACATCACTTAATTTTATGATTTAAATAATATTACTGGCATTTAAACTGTTAACTGTTTTAATGCCATAAAGGCGCAACATTATCTTCTAGATAAATATTGGGTATCTAAGTTGCCATTGTGGAAGTAATGCAAAAATACAAAATGCATTTTTCAACGGCAACATAGGAGGCCAAATAGTTTAAAACACAGAATCGCATTCAGCGTGCTTTCGAGATAAGACAATGGAATTTTGGAACAAAGTCATAAAATATGTTGCAGCTAAGCAAAATTGGTCACGTTGTCTTTCCAGTGCATTCGGTAACTCGTTAGCAATTTAAAAATTAGTAAACAACGATAAGAACAATGAGGGGCTATTACATGGGTAAGTTTATGATGGCTCACGTAATGCAGAAAGCAATAATATTATTATTTGCTTTCTCTCCATTTGTGACTATGATGCTTAAAATTCAACACGGCTTTTTAATATTGTTCGTTATCGGTAGGGACTGGAATTGTGTTCAAATAGAAATAGATCTATAACAACAGCTAGCGTTTGATAATTTCAGAAATAACTTTTATGTTGCATTTCATATTCCAAGCGAGATATGATTTCAACACGATGGTGCGATGGCGTTTAAAACAATTAAAATCTTTGAATCAGCTTTACGACTGTTTATGACTATTCCAAAGATATCGATTGTGTGGTACTGTTTAAATCAAACAATAATCTTTAACAGCAGTGATCTGGACTGATCAAGCCATTAAGCTGCGCATAGCATATTTTCTGCAAAAATGCGTATGGAAACGTTTAGAGAAAACAATCTGCCTTTGCACATAATCTATGAATAGATTCAGAGAGAACTCGTTTGGTATGTCTTGAAACTAACCCATAATGTAAATTATTTTGTTAAGGAATTAAATGGTAGAAAGTTGTAAGTGTAGTTAATATATTTCAAATCATTTTAAATTTTCTGGAGTGGCTTCCATGGGATAATAAATAAGCAGTCCATTTTTGTCTGCTAATAATTTTAAGTATTCTCTATTGTTAGATCAAAGGATAGTTTTGTATATAAGAGACACTTCTCATTTTGCTGTTGTTAATACAAATGTACAACTTTTATCTCCAAAATAATAAAACAGTTAAAAACCAAGATTTTATTCTTTTACCTGAGTGACAACTCCGATTACAAAAATAGTATTGGCTGGTATTAAATGTTTGACTGCGTCATTTTAAATAAATTTTAGTACACCTACAAATGGAAGGCAAGGTCAACGATTTCTGCCTGTAAAATTAAATACAGTGAACGAGCATATATTCGTTCACTACAAGTGCAAGATATTACCTACAAAGCTAGTTCGAGAATTCGAATTTCTGGAGAAAAACAAGTTCCTGCTATCCTTAATATCCTGTCTAGTTCCTGCTGTACCACAGCCATTTTTCCTGATTTGAAGTAACAAGTCAACGAACGCGAGGCCTTATAGCTCGGCCATCTAAACAACTGCAACGCTGGTGTTCTCGAGTACAAAGGTAGAGACAGAACCTCACCAACAAGTAATAAAAAGGTAGGATTTTTTATTTTCTGAATAATTTTAACATCCGAGCTGTTAAGAAGTAAATTGCATGATACGAAATTGGCGAGACCACATAAGTAATAGTATACTTTAAATGTCCTGAGGGAATTTAAGAATAAAAATATTTTTTGTATAAGCTTGTTTAACAAAAAGAGTAGTATACTTATATTTTGTTTGGTTTATAATAGTCATTAAAGGGGCCCAACAAATGTTCTGTGTATAGCTCAGTTCGCAAGACCTTGTAGCTTGCATCATCAGAGTGAAAGTGCGAAACGTTAGTGAATATGGGTGCACAAACACCAACAAGGTCAAATCTGCCTAAGTATCCTCATTCTCAAGGTACTCAAATAACATGAGCCACTAAAGAACATGGCCATCGCCTGGATCCTTGCTCGAGTTCACAAGGTGCAGGGCACATTAAGCCAGAGAATGATGGGTATTTTACCCACCAAGACTACGCGGTCTAAGTCAAAATTCTATGTTAACAAGAAGAATTCTGGTTTTTATTGTCATCTACAAGATATACATATTTACATAATTTCTGAAATTGTTTGAAGCCCATGACATCTACGACTTTTGGATAACGAAGCTATTAACTGTAATAATATCCAACCATTCCCATTGATACCAAGAGGCCAATAAATTACTAAATTTCTTTATCATTCGTAGCCAGTACAGCAGGGTTAGAGGCGTTGTTTCATTACAGTCAAAACTCTGAGGCGCGTTATCAACATCATTCAGAAGTCGCATTCCCTTATCCTGCTAGTCAGAATTTTGCATTTATAAATTCTTATATCCTGGGATAAAGGTAAAACATCATCAGAATCAAAATTGTCAGTAAGTGTGTCACCTGCAACATCTCTTCTTTCTGTTATGTTTTCATCTTCAAAACGTTAACAGGTGAGATCTTCCCAGTTCAGTTGAATCATGTTTGTTGGAAGAATTGCGTTTGTTTGAATCTGATGATTCAAGTTTCTCAGGAGGCAGTTATATAATTTGCGTTGTTTTGCTAGTATCGTAAAAGACACTAACATCCAGGCGCGTAGGAGCCGCGGGGGCCACGGGGGCCAATGGCCCCCTCAAATAATTTTCAGAGGGGCCTGGCCCCCTCAAAAAAATCTTTTTCTAGTTTCATCAAAATTTATAATTTTAGGTATTTCTTATAACCACTAACATGAACATATATGAACTTGAAGTGTAATGAAAACCCCCCATCTGTAAATCGCCTTATTTTTTATCGCCGCCGAGTGAACGATATTAAATTTCACTATTCCAGAAAGTAATCGGTGTGATCGGATACTTTTTAGAACATATAATTGGATAAAGAAAAATCTCCTTATTTAGACAACTGTAAAAGAACCTTTACAGAATTTTTGTAACAGTAATTCATTAACAGGGCTAGATTAGTGTTTCTAGAAACCATTTAAATAGATATTAATTAGAATTGAAAAATATTTCTCTTAAAAAGCACCTTGCATAAAAAACCTAAAAATTACGCAAACATTCTACTTTTTGGTAAATAATAAAAAATCTAAAGAAGTAATTAACATTTTATATTATTTTTACCATTTATAAATCTTTAAAGTCTTCACATAAAAAAATGAATTTAAAATTAAGTCTTAGTATCTGAAATTTTGAAAATACATGTTTTAAAAATTGAAAAATTAATTTTTAGCTAAAGTTTAAAAATTAGGTATTTTCTGGCCTTGAGATTGTTCAGTAAACTAAAAATAACACATTCTAAAAAAATCTCATTGAAATCTTACTTAATTTCCGAAAAATAGCACTTTTTTAGATTTTGACAATTTCGAAAAACTCCATTTTCCAAATAAGTAAAAATCGCTCGGTATATATGATAGGGGCTAAATAGATTTTTAGACAAGCAAAATTATTGACGTAAAAAGTTTTTTTGAAAAATAAAAATAAAAATGTTTCCCATATTATGCCGACTTTTTGGCGGACAGTGTAGAGGAGGTAGAACATCTAGATCTAGACGATCTTGTAAACGATTTCGTAGGTGCTTTACCAAGTAGAATTTCTGTTTTTGGTACAGGTTCCTAAATGATGGTTTCTTAATTGCATTTATTTTTGTATTTGTTTTTTATATACATTTATTATATTTCTCATCTTTATTTATACTCTTTTTATTTTTTGGAAATTAGTTGCATATTCATTTAAGTTTGGTTATTCATGTGTATTCTTTTCTTATGTGAAAATCTGATAATAAACATTGTTCATTGTTTAATTAATTTTTTATGGTACAGTGTTTTTTTAATAAAATAGTACTTGTTAAGTAACCAGTGACTAAAATATACTACTGTTACGTTTTTACGTTTCGGGCTATCTAAAAATTATACGACGCTTCTTGTATTAAACATTTATTTACAACGATTAGTTACGATTATTTACAAACACAATAATTATTAAGGCAGAACACAAATTACTTAAACTAACGAACTACAGGCACTATTTTTAACAACGATACATTTATTTATTTATATTGCACGACTTAACATTAATGATTTATATGGTTATATTTATTTGTTGTTTATTTTACTAGAGTTATATACACGGGTTCATTTATATTACGCGCTTCGAGTCTGATGAGAACTGACTTCTATTCCTGCGAACGCATATTTATATTGCCGGCTAATTCCCTCCTGGGAGGGAGGACCCCGGGCGTGACTCATATATCCGCAGCGGCCCGGCTGCTTCTCGAAGTTCTGGGTCCAAGGACGTTTCTCGAAGTTCTGGAACAATGACCCATTCGTCCGCAGCTGGCCCCAAGGTCGTCTCCTGGCGGCTGTGCCTCACCCGTTTGCAGCTGCCTGATCACAAGGTCGTTACACTATTATAGTATTAAACTAAAAATTGATAATCAGGAAATCAGAAATATTATAGCTCGTATTAATGAATCAAGTTAGAAGCCTTTATTGAAATTAGAATGGCCCCCGTAGTTTAGAAAACGCTCCTACGCGCCTGCTAACATCCATTATATATAGTAAGCACCTACTTAAAAATAAATGTTATTTTGGTGCCCAATTTAAGCCGATAAAGTACTTTACAGGCAACCTATCTTCAAATGTGTGTATTAAAAACCAGAAACCAATGTATGACTAAAAAGCTATTCACACTATTAAATAGAATCTCTAGATGAACAAAACTCAACCTATGTAATAAATGTAAATTATTGTAATCGGCAGTCAGTTTATCACCTTGATACAGGCAGGCTGAAATACAAAACGCCCGTTTTAATTGGCAACGACGGCCATACGCTATTTTTCAGCTGCCTGCCAGCGGCCTCGCCAGCGCATAATTCCTTGAATTTTGAGGAAAGCAACCATAAAGTTCATAAGGGTGAACCGCCAAGAATTTGAGCAAAAAGCACGTACACCGAGCCCGCCGGACGAAGATAATAAAATATGCAAGAGCCAGCAACACCCCGAGCGAAGGACGCCGGTCTGGGAACCGAGATGCAATCGCCCAAATTTAAGCCACGCCGAGTGCCGGGGAAATATCAAAAACAAATATATCACGCGAATTAGAATACTCGTGTTTGGTACCCACGGACAGAGGAGATTGCGACCAATCGAACACAAACAAGCTCTTTGCCGAAACAGATAAACCCGAGAAGCGCGCGAACAAAAACAAAACTTCAAGTCGCACAAAACCTAGAGCACGGAGGCTCAATTTCGCAAAAATGTCGATACACCGCTATCGCCCCTAGAGAATAACAAGCTGTAAATTTAATTCGCCCAAGCACAAGCTGATGCCGACTGGCCAGCGCTTTTGTCTCCAAAATAAAATATGTTTAATTACAGAAAAGCAATCAGCACCACCTTCATGTTCGGTATCAAACGACTGGCAGCGAAAGGAGAAAATTAATGAAGCCGCTTGTTATCGTGAACTAGGGACTACCGCCGAGCGCGGCACTAAAAACCTAGAAATAATAACACCGGGACCAGCGAAATTCACCAACTCACATGGGGAGAATTTCAACAAACCCGAGCTGGTGACCTATCAAAATATGCGTCTTTTCGCAAGGAAGCTAATGCTATCAAAACAACCCACTGGTGCTGATTAGGTAGCGCCGCGAATAGCAAAACGCGGAAGAACCTGCAAAGATCCCCCACTTCTCCAGCCAATGAGCGCAGCGGAACCTGCAACAAAGCCTCGGATCCCTTATAAGCAGGGAGAATTTTCAGACAAGAACATGGAAGCTCCAGCAGTCGAACCACCTAGTTCGCTCCTCCAGCTCTCTGGCCCGCACCTTCCTTGTGCAACACAGAGAGTCCAGCCAACGCAGAAGCCCAAGCCAGCTCTCCGACACGCACCTTCCTATGCGACACGGAGGTTCCAGTCCTCGCAGAAGCCCGAACCCGGCTACCAGCAGTCGAACCCCCTAGCTCTACCCGTTCTCCGAAACGCACCCCCTGGTGCAACACGGATGTTTCAGCCCATCCAGCACGCCCCAGGCCCGGTTGATCAGCAAACTCCCGTGCGCCCTAGTTCCCCGGCGATGGCGTAATTCCCGTACCTTTCTCAGCCCTCGTCTACCACTACAGTGCGCTGCCCGTTGCGGACGCTTCTGGGCTTGTTTCCTTTCCAGGTACCAAGCAATGTTCAAACGGCTGTTCGAGCCTTCTTCACTCAGCACCCCGAAGTCGCCCTTAAAGCGAAAAGCCAGCCAGTGCCGCCAGCCGCTCTCAACGCCAGGGTACCGCTTTAGCGAAAGCCTGAGCTTGGAAGAAGCCGCCGCAAGTCGCAGTCCACGGACGCCCAACCCCACGAACACGCCCACAGGCATCGACGCCTGTAACACCCGCACCCCAGACAGCTCGCGCCTGGATTCCTTTCCCCGCAGCCGAATCACCTGCCGCCCCCGCCGGCTGGACCTAGAGCTGAACCTACAACTAGACCCCGCCGAAGAAAAGGACTTCCAGTGGCTGTGGGACGCCGCCCGCCCGGTACCGAAGCCCAGCATTCCCTTCTGCCTGACGGAGGTCGAGTTGCCCCCACACCGCTCCCCGGAAGCTGACACTCCGACTATTCCGTGATCTTGTACATTATTCCCTCCCTTAGCTATTAGTTTGTCTGTAATTGTATTTAAGTTAGGTATAAATAAAAGCCATCAGAAACATTCCACGTATTACTCGCTGGTTTGCCCCTCTACTCGGCGTGTTACACCCTCTACGACTGAGCTATCGGGTGAGTGGCCCTAACCCGAAAGTTTTGATCAAGGATACGCCCACACGCCCCTCAAGCAAAGGACGAGTCAAGTCAACCTGTAACAAGCTGCTTGGGTACTCAGTAGTTCATCAGGGTGGAGAGAGTCTTAAACTGGAATAGGAACTGGCGTTCACTGGCAAAAGTCAAATTGTTTAGGCCGTTTAGGGCACTATTATGATGATTTTAATGCCTGTGATGGAGTGAAAATCGCGCCATAAAAAATCTGGCAATTGGAGACGTGTATGGTGCTTAATGGCGATATTTGGACCTTACCTTATTTTTGAACCTTTAAAAATTCTTACTTAGCTGCAAAGCACACTGAACTGCATCGTGTTTTACAACTAAAAATCATACAGGAAATTTAAAAGAACTCTATTAAGATAACATTCATAATACTACAGTTGCTGTTGTGGCCGCAACAAAGACTTTCCCAAAACAATTACTAAGAATTCTACAGGATCGTTGTGACGTCACACGATAACAATCTCAACAGATATCTGTAAAAGAAGTGTCACAAAAGAAAGCGATACTGATGCACTTTAGCTTAGAGTGCTGAAGGCGTTACTGAGCTAAGAACTGGGATACGCCCCAAAACTTATTTCACAACGGCAACTACGTATGAACACATACAAAGTTCTTATTCTGGGCACATAAAATACATTTCAAATTGGCAGTAAATCATACATGCATAAAATAATCAACCATGAAAACCATTGATGAGACTTAACTCGGCGCAGTCCGATCAGCGGCGAAATCCAAAAACCAAGTGAAGATCAGAGCGTCGCACAAAATGGCCGAACGTACTAATAGCTCTCCGCCAAAGTTAAGCGTTGGAGGCGCAATACAGGAGTAAATACAAAAAACCCTGGCTGACTGTCAATTTTAATCAGGAACGGTGATCTAAAGTTGACCGTGATGATTGCTAACTATTAAAACTCAACTATCTTATCCCGTGCCGACTTCAGTGTGCAGGGCTTAAGCAAATAAAAATACTAAGCCCTCCTTATTTCTTTATTTTTTTTATTATAAACAATAAAACGCTATGCCAGTTGGGTATGGCAAATAATAAGGGAAAAAAATCTTAAGACCTGTCGCAGGTAATTTAAATTTTTCTTCGATAACCTTTTCCAGCCCGAATTGCATATTGAGCAGCTCACTGAAACAGAAACAGCAATTTTATGGAAATTTGAAATACTTTTTTCAAGCTTGTAAATGTTTGTTGTTAAATTTAAAGAGCTACGTAAGTACTATTGTTCAAAAGAAAATTTTTACTAATTTGTGTTTGCAAATTTTGGCTATAAATTATTACATTGTAAAATTTTAAACGCCTGTAATTATTCTAAAACGTGTGACCAGCTGGAGCATTTACGTCTTCAGTTGGCAGATAGTGAGTTCGAACTTCATATCCGGACATTACATCCAAGGCTCCCCAGCCATCGTACCAATCTACCAATGCTTTTGGTGGTCGTGAAAGGGCATTCCAGGGCCGCGCCTTAGATGACTTATAAAACCGCACTTAGTGAGTGGTCAGAAAAAGAAAAAGAAGACAAATAATTATGGCAATCCGATTTACACAGATTAAAGTAACAATTTATCATTCGTTTATGTATAAAACGGAAAATGTGTTATATATTTTATTAGTTAAGACTAGGGTGCATTGATGGCAATTTCACGTATTTTTCCTTTCCAGGATACGAACAGATCGTTGTCCCCTCTCACTCTAAAGCACTTTAGAGTGGGAGATAACAACGATCTGTGCGTACCGTGGAAAGGAAAAATACGTCAAATTGACATCAATGCACCCTACTCTTAACTAATAAAATATATAACACATTTTCCATGCACTGTGCAGTTTCACGCTTACAAACACAAAATACAAACAATATGAGACGCTACACGCCCAGTGTTACTATGGAGCGGTTTTTGCCACCCCCTCTTTGAGAAGCCCGCTTCTTAACACACATTCACTCTTCGTAAGCTGTTGACACAGTGCTTTCAATGTGACATGGTTGTTATCATATTAGGTTATATACTTGATCGCGCCACATGTGCGACGAATTCGGCTAAAGCGAATTCGCAAAGAAGACGGAAACTTATTATTACTAGTTTTAAAGGAAAAAAATCGGTTGACAATCTAATTGGCGATTTATCAATACCGGAAGGTGTGGAGTAAGCAGAAACGGCCGATAATGTAACAAGGGCTAGAAATTTGCTTGGGCGTCTTTCGATAAATTAAAAAACAAAATTGCCGGCCTGGGCCTCGCTATTTGAACACTCGGCCTCAAGCTCGGCAGCTCAGCAGTGTGACACTACACCATTCTGACAGGGTATTACTGGTAACCCGAATACAAATCGACAATCACATACAAAGAAAAGCGATCATTCCTCGCACAAAAGCTTTTCACTTCTTTAAATTAACATATCACACAAACTGACGCAAAAAATCATCATAGACTCTATTTTTAATGTCGCGTACAAAATTATACAACCCAGTTTTTAATTATTTTAGTCAACTAGGTAATATTTTGTTAATAGTTATTTAACAAACAAGTATGTTAATGAGAGCGATTAATAATCGAGACATTTTAACGCTCAAGCGCTAGCTAATTGTAGAAATTATTAATAGCCGATTAACACACGAGTTCGTTACAAACTTTTTTCGTTGATCGTATCTTATTAATTTGAAGAAAATCTAATTTTATTCCATGAAAAAAATTTGCCCCTAAAGTGTTGTCTTTGATTACCTATACCAAAATCGTCTAGTAATAAAAAATCTTTCATTTTAATAAACGAATTTTAAAAATCGTTTGTTAATAAAAAATCATTCATTAATGAGGGTCATTAATAGACGATTTTCTATACATCAATGAAACCCATAGCTTGACAGTGTCAACTTGTCATTTACTTCTCATATCTCACAAATTTATGAGATAAGAAATGCTTTCAAGCGAATGTAACTGTCGAAATAGTCAAAATATAACTGCGTTTTGTTTTCTTATTTTATAAATAACAGTAAACAAACCTATGGCGTTAATCAAAATAATACCTAAAATAACCTAACTTCATGACACATATGTTTTTTTATTGCCCTGGTTGATCGTATTCTTTAATAATAAAATGGTTGAAACTAGGTTTCATTGGAAACAGTATTTTGGGTTGCCTAATTTTTTCCGCGACATTAAAAAATAGAGGTTATGCCGTTCACGAGTTAGCATGTTTACACCCGTTCGGCGTGACATACGAAGCTTAAAGGTCAATACGAAGAGAGCCAAAATGAGAAATAAAAATCTGGTGTGATATACGCAGACAACTTCTTTTTACAGTGATCTTATAATTAGCCAAACATTTGATTTTAAATTTTAACCATTTGTCAAAAATTACAAATTCCGCAAAAACGGTACAAAACAGCGTTAGTTGAAGAATTTTAAGCTAAATTAAAAAATGTAATAATATACCGAGTGTTCTATTTAAAATAGGAGTGAATAAAAAAAAATAGAAAAAAAAACAAAAGAAACCCATTTTAGAAGTATTAAACTGGAAAAATCACCTATCTCACATTAAAAATTTAATCAAAACGTGAAGTTTGAAAAAAATCGTTAGAGCCGTTTTTAAAAAAATCGAAAAACACTGAAAAATCACAAGAGTAAACACCATACTTCCGGTTATGCGATTTTCTTCAAAAGCTTGCTGTCGCATCTACATAGTACACAAAACTTATATATGAAGTTTCAACGCCATACCTCTTTTCGTTTTTGAGATATTCTGTTCACAGACAGACACACAGACAGACAGACCAATGAAAAAAATATGTTTTTTTGGGTTCAGGGGACTCTAAAACGTGAAGATCTCTTGAAAACTCAATTTCGAATTTTTGGGGTGAATTCCTTTATAGTAAAAGAAAGTAAAAATATCAGAGATGAACTGAATCAACGGCATGGCGTTGAAGAAATCGAGGCAAGACAATTGCATGGTCACCTTCTCCGAATGGGATTTGAGATATACCCCAGGACAGTTTTCAAATTGAGGAGAAAAGGCGAGAGACCAAGAATTAAATGGGAAGATAATATAAAGAAGTCGATCGGGAAAAGATGAAGGAAGGCAAATGGCAAGAGGTAGAGCCCGATATAGAAGATGGCTTAAACGCTCAATGAAATAAGACATAAACAGAAAGAGATACACAAGAAAAGAAGACAATGGTATAGATATTTTCATGGATTTCTACAATTTAATTATTGTATTCTTTCTAGCCTATTTAACAAGTGTTCGCTGTACTTTTGCTCATATCCATAGGTATGTTTGTAGCTTCTAGTCTATATTACAATAAGTGTGGGTTTGAATTCTTCTAATTATTTTAAAAGTTATTTTACATTTATATTTTTGTAAATACTCAAAATGCTTATATAAATATAAAGTTCAGAGTTAATTGAATATTCAATTGTTCTGCCCTTTATGCTAATCCTTAAACATTTATATTAACTGACTAACTCGGTAGAACATGAATAACTCAATCAGAATTGGGTCTCTACACTTAGGTGTTATAGTACTTTGATTAAATTTCCGTTAGATCCAATGCAATATTGGTTAAATTATATTTGTATGCAAACATTATTTACATTTTGAAATAACCTCAAAAATATTTTTACTATTGAATAAAGGAAGTAAATACAATGTGTTTACTCAGGTAAGCTTTATCTTGTACTTTATTTGCATGTAATAGATGAATATTGGTTTTAGGTACCTTGCTTTCTCTATCGATTATTTCCACATCAACATAACATTAGTCAGCCTGCTTAGGCTGCACCCTCTAGAACATGCAGACAAAAATCAAGCACCGCCGTGACGTCTACACCTGGGACAACAACACCTCCTGTACCTCGAAGGCTCTGCAGATGATCTCCTCCAATGCGGCAGGGCTCCGCAGTTTTACCTAGCACTGCAGCGCGGCTTACCTTCGGCACACCTTTTGTCGCCCTATGGCATTGCATATGTACTCCAGCAATGGCCCTTCTTAATTAAGTTCCATCCAAATTAATAACAGTTTTATTATCTGGCTCCCAACATTTTTTTTTACAGTTTGTGGTCGCTCAATTAATTAATTATATAGTAACTAACATCTCATATATTTTTATATCCACTTACTATTAGATTCGTTAATAATTTTTTGAAATGTCACAATTTGGAAGCTCATTTAAACACATTTTATTGATTCTGCTCAGTTTACGCTTCTATTTTAGCTTGGAGGTACCTTGTTTCTTATTTCTTATATTCAATTACACATTGTTTATGTCATCCATGTGAGAATTTTGCTTGTAATCCTTTACATGCTTTATGATCATTTTACCTTCTTTTAAACAACTTTTAATTCAAAATTAATTTTAACAGGTATTAATCATTATTAAGCAATACTTTTAAGGTCATTTTACAATAAACTTCTGCATAATTACCTTATGTTAACATATTAAATGTGACATCGTGTTGTATTGATCTAAAAGCAATCTTTTAAGTTTTCTATTCAGTTACTAGTTTTTCAAATGCTACCTACTTAGAATTTAAGTCAAACAAGTTCCCCAAAAACCCATTTAACTCTTATATTGACATATCATACATCGTTTTGTTAAACAGTTTATTTATTTCATCTAATATTAACATTTTTAACGATTAAACAATAGCCAATTCTGTTATTATTTTTATTTAATTAATTATTTCTAAAGCATAACTAATGGATTAAGCAGAACCGTTTGCGGGCACAATATCACAGTCATAATTTATGCGCTACATCACATACTTTAAGCCAAAATCTAGGCTTATGAATAGTATAGTCATGTATATACTTAACCTCACTGATTCACATTCCAAGTTCAATTCACGATTTACTCTATCAAATGGATGTTCAAGGCCTATAGGGCTACATATGTCTTTTTTTTCTATAAGCTACTTTACTGTGAATACAATATCCAGTAGTAGTAGGGCGACACCAAAACTGGAGCAATCAAATTAATTGACCTAATTAAATCCGCGAAGTGGGCGACACCTACCAATTAATTTCGCGGTTTGACCTAATTAATTCCGCGGTTTGATCTAATTAATTTCGCGGTTTGATCTAATTAATCACATATGAAGTTTGATATGTAATTTACATATGTGCTACTGATTAAATTACGCATTAGATTTTTTAATTTGCTTCTGGAATTACGCGTCGGACTTCGGCGGCCATCTTGGATTTCTGGCGGGAATATTTGAAATTTGAATTTTTTCCGATTTTTTTCTAAGTTCCATTATTTGAATTTTAAACTTCCCGGGCGTAGGCCATCTTGGTGCGCGCGCACTTCTCACGGCTGTCGTTTTTAATTTTGAATTTTCGCGGAAATATTTGAAATTCAAACTGGTAAATCTATATCGCTCTTCGAAGCTGTTGTCTCTCTCTTGCATTCACTCGCGGAAATATTTGAATTTAAAAAAAGCTTCCTGCGATGTCCCATGGCTGGAGTTGAACCAGCGATCACAGCATTACGAGTACGAAGCCTTAACCAACTGGGCTATCGAAGCCATCGAGGTTTTAAGAAATTAACTATAGTCACTAGCGTAGCAAGCATATTATAATACATTTTAAATGTTATTTTCGATTGCTGCTTACACGACAGCCAACGCACGGTTAGCTCTGTAATTTTAAAAAAAATTAATTGGACGTAGTTGATGTTATACTAATAAAAGAAAATGTATTTAACCAATCAGTCACAGGCCGCTTGTTTATTTTGAGCGAGACATGGTCCAAACAAAGAAGCAAGTTGTAGGAATACACTGACTGTTTATGGCCTTAGGGCTTTTAACCGTTGCATAGAATTGGAAAGTTTTATTTAACGTGCCTAAACAGGATTGTTTAGAAGACTGTAATTATAATTAGCATCGTAATGGAATGCACCAAGATTTAAATCAGCATGCATTGTTCGTCTGGATCGAGCAGTACGTACTCCAACGGTTTCTAGTCTTGCTTGGTTGACAGACGACAGAATGCACGGTTACCGGTCAGCGCAGCCAACGGCTTGGCGCTAAAATCCCTGTGACACAAAATCTAGTGGGATAAGCTTGCCTGGTTAATAAAGCACTCTAGTTCGTATGATTTTTGTCGCTTTTAAAAATAAATAGACATTATTTTTTTCGTGCTTGAGTTTTATAATTACGCTGAGCCCTTTGTGGCTTGATTACGTCATGCCGAAGTCTGCTAGTTTAAAAATTAAATGGGGGATAAGAGGTAAAGCCAGATCGTAAATATAAAAACGAGTTACAAATTTGATTTTAATATATTCCTGAAATACTAAGTATGAAAAAGTCTCATATAGGTAAAAAAGCCGGGTTGTGTTGCTCTCAGCTACAGTGTTTCGGCTACTTTTCAAGTCGTAAATATAAAAACGAGCTACAAATTTGATTTTAATATAGTCCTGAAATACTAAGTATGAAAAGATCTCATATAATATTATTAAATTATTTATAAAACCACAGCTATTATCCATTTTTCATATTTGAAATGCTAGAATATGTTTAATTTTACGGTTCTATGTGTAATTACAAAAGACATTATAGCACCGATGCGAACTTTCTATTTTGTCATCCTCAAATGGCCTAACCGGTCGTTGCCTGTCGGTCACAATTATATATATATATCAGCAATAACATGAACAAGAAGATATACGTATTGCTTGAGTAAGAAAGAGATAAACATATAATCCGTTCACGACCTTTTTGGGACAGAGTTGGCTATTATTTTTTCTTTTCATGTTGGACTAACTGATTCGGTGATGTAGCGGATGCAACTTTTTTTCTGTCAGTGTCTGTTCGACATTTTCTTGCCACCACATTGCCAAACTTATTATTTAATATTCGTAAGAAAATAAATGCTTTATCAAGTGTGTAAAAGTAATTTTAATTTCCGTCAAAGGAAAAATCAAAATGCCCAATATAATTTTGCTACAACAAAAAATTTCCATTAAACGATGCTAGTTGCAGTTTAAAAAGGACAGACCAGATCTAAAAGAACACGAGTTGATGTCGAGACTAGAGAGAGATCCGGCAACAATGTACCTATTCAGAAAATATAACCTTAAACTGAAAACAACCTAACCTAACAGAAAAAGTGTCAGTTTGCATTAGGGAGTTTAGTTGCCGCAGAGGTACTGCCAACAAAATTACTAGATTACGAAAATACGTCTGTGTTGACGACCAATGAAAATAAATTTGAATAAAAATACGCAAAAATTACGAAAAGACGTATGTGTTGATCCCCCAAAGTAACAAAAATTTGAATAAAAACGCACAATTTCGTTGAAAATATTTACAAAGCGACTTTATAGTACCGAAAAATTGATGTAAAAAAGTTTTAAGAGTTATTTCTAAGCATAATTTTGCAAACGTTTAACAAATAAACCGTAATTTTTTAAAGTACATCACACAATTATGAAATCGTAGTTCAATTTATATGAATTTCGATACTTTCTATGTGAAAAATAGCTTCAATTACTAATATTTGAATAAAAACATGCAATTTCCAAAGCATTTCGTTTAAAATTTTAGAAAATCGACAGCATCTCGCATGAAAATTTATAAAAATCGGCATCTTGTCACATTAAATTCTGCAAAAACGACAAAAAACAATATTTTTATACAACTTTCATTGAAAAATAGTAAAATTTTACGAAAATACGTTTGTGTTGACGACAAATGAAAATAAATTTGAATAGAAACACGCAAAAATTACGAAAAGACGTATATGTTGACCCCCAAAGTAACAAAAATTTGAATAAAATCACGCAATCATACAGCATCTCACATAAATTTTCACAAAAATCGACATCATATCACATAAATTATACAAAAACTGTCATCATATCACTTGAAATTATACAAAAAACGACTTTCATTCAACACACGATGAAAATTGAACAAAAATCACGCAATCACACATCATATCACATAAATTTACACAAAAATCGACATCATGTCACATAAATTATACAAAAACTGACATCATATCACTTGAAATTATACAAAAAACGATATTTTATTCAACACACGATGAAAATTGAACAAAAATCACGCAATTACAAGCCATCCCACATAAATTTTCACAAAAATCGACATCATGTTACATAAACTATGCATAATTTTGCAAATGTTTTACACTTTTTATAAAATGCATCGCTCAAAATTAAAAGAAATAGCAATTTCGTTGAAAAATTTGCAAATGTTTTACACTTTTTTATAAAATGTATCGCACAAAATTAAAAGAAATCACAATTTTCTAAATTATATCACGCCATTATGAAATCGTAGATTGATTTTTTGAAATTTTACACTTTGTAACTGTAAAATAACTTCAAATACTAATATTTTAGCTTTAGATTTTGTAATTATTGCAGATTCGTGAAAAACAAAAGCAGAGTAGAAATAAAAAACACAAACACTTTTGTAATAAACAAATATATTGTTCTTATTTCGTATAATACTTAATAATATAAATATAAATGTACAGCAGAATGTCTTATTTTCTAAAAATTCGCTAGCAATTTACAAAACTGTAGTTTGAGGTGCACGACATTTCAAATTAAAAAGGCTGTAAGTAATCAAATCAAAATTTCATTGTGTAATTTTAAAGTTTAAGATGCACCCAATCTAGAATTCCCTTCGTTTTTGGTGTTGATGACATCTGCCTTAGAGGCGTTTTTCTAACGGCCCTTTTTTGGAGGCGTTTCCTTATCGGCGTTCTTCTGACTGAACCTTTTTGATGTGGACTTGGATGAGTAGCTGGTGTTTTTAATTTATATTCTAAATCGGACTCGCAGTTATCAGTTTCCATTTCGGTTTTTCCTGTAGTACCAGTCGGGGTTGGCTTCTTTTGCTGTTTAGGTTTAGCTAGCAGCACATTAGCAACGTTAAGGTCTTTGATGTAATCAGTAAACTGTAGGCGTCCGGGTGGATTAATAGTTTTTCGAGGCCGCAGAGTGTCGTGAATTAAATCGACTATGTTAGACGCCGGTAAAATTTCACCCTTTATAGTAACGGTACCCTTGTGATCCCAGCTCACATCGCTTGAGGTACTCAAAATGCGTAGGAAAACTTCAGCTTTTTTCTTAAAAGTTTTGGGAAGTGTAGATAAAATAACGGCATTTGATAGGCTGTCACTGGTTGTTTCAATAGGTATTTTGATTGGCTGCCGCGCCTGGTTTGTGAAATGAAGGAATCGTTGTAAAACCTGATTGTACTGGATCCATTTATCGTGATCAGTTAATTTGGACTTTAAAACTTTTTGCATTTCGTCATCAAGCTGTGATAATATAATTTTCTCCGCATCATCGCCAGACTTAAGACGTTGGACAAATTCCCGCGATACAATCAACATCTTCCGCTCTTTGTCCATTTTAGTCGAAAAGGAGCTCAGTCGTTTGTTCTGGTAGAGCCGTCGTGAATAAACTAGCTTAAAATCAAGACTTTCATAATAAATATATAAAAAATATGCCAGGTACGGGAATCGAACCCGTATTCTCTCGAGATCAGAACTTGAATCTGACGCCTTAACCATTCGGCCAACCTGCCTCCCTATATAAACGAGCACTCTCTGCATAATTAAGAGAACATATAGTTTAAAAAGCCTTCTATTTGCAATTTCATACAATATTTCATATAAATTAAGCCATGTACAAATTTCTAAATCGGTTTTGATATATATTTTCTCGAAAGACTTGACCCTCAGCTGCCGTTTTATTATTTGTCGTGATGCGTCATCGCTGAATTTACAAGTGCCATCCTGTCTGCGATGTGACGCACGCAGTGTTTCCATACCTTTTTATTTTAAAATTCTATAAAATCAGAGGTCCAAACTGCTGCCGCACTAACACGTTTTAAACCATTGTACTCTGTTACCTGATGCAATTGATGTAGTTTTTAACTAACATATATTGGCACGTAATTCCTTGCAAGCTGTAATAATCGAAAAAACGGTAGTTACCTACTACTTAAATAGTAATGATTGAACTACGTAGGCCTGGCAATACAAAACCAGCAGTTAAACCTATTCCGCAGAAAAATATAAAATGTGTGGTGGGGCAAAAGAACGCACCTCTTACCATGCCTCAGTAGGTGATCTGAAGTTTACTATTTTATATTTTACAGGAACTATAAACGTAAAACTGAGCGTACTCCCATTACACCACAGCTCTTTGAAAGAGCCAAAGAGATGTTGCAAGACTGCTTGTCTTAACGTCGAGTTGCCAGCGAACTAGGATTTTCCGAAGGTGCACTAAGGAAACGTGTAAAGTTAGGCTGTGGGGTTAATAAGCTAGGTCGATTTAAGGCCATCTTCATTGGAAATCAAGACCTATAATTAGCCGGGCATAGAAAACTTTGGCGTATCAATATGTCGAAGCTAATAGTATTGCTCATCCTTTAACGACGGAAAAAAGTGGCTGGGAAGGATTGGGTCTACAGTTTCCTGAGAAGATATATGCTTTCATTACGTACACCTTCAAAAACCAGTGTAGCAAGAGCAATGCGCTTCAATAAACCACAGGTGGACTCAGATTTCAACAGTCTTAAGGACGTCATGGATAAATACCAGTTTTCGAGTTCTAGAGTATTTAACATGGGTGAAAGTGGTTTCTCTACTGTGCCCAATACGACGCCAAAAGTTGTATGTATTAGATGACAAAAACTAGTTGGAATAATTGCTTCAGCAGAAAGAGGCCAAACTATAACAGTAGTTTGTTGCATGTCTGCGGCAGGAAGCTACGTACCACCAGCTGTTATTTTTCCCAGAAAAAGACGAAAGAGGGAACTCATCGATGGAGTGCCCCCACGCTCCATTCTTTTGGTGTCAATTTCGGGGTATATTAACACTGATTTGTTTATAGAGTGGCTGAAACACCTCCAAAGTCACGTGAAGTCCTGAGCAAGTGAACCGACATTATTAATCTTGGATAATCATTCATAACATACGTTTTTGCAGGTAGTATTGTTTGCTTGAGATCATAACATTCATATATTGTGTTTGAACGCTGAAGATAGCCCAGGCACTCCTGAATCTTCTACATCAAGTGAAGTCGTGCCAGAATACACCCACTCAGATTTTTCCAATTCCAAAAAAAATAGATGTCGCTCCAAAAAAAAATTGCAGAAAAAAATCTGTAATTTTGCCCAGTACTCCGGTTAAATATCAACTAGAAGAAGCTATAAAGATTAAAGAAAAGGTTGCAGATAAGGACAAAAAAATGTGTTTGGTGCCAAACAGAAGTCGGATAAAGGAAAGTATTTCCAGCAATGTGAAGGGTTAAGGAAACCAACTGAAGAAAACATCGTTTGAAAAGAAAATTGAAGTTGCACAAATTCTAAAAAGGTCAGAGGAAAATATAACGTATTCAGGCTGTGAGGAGACATTTTTCAAAAGCCCTAGTGACGACTGGGCAATGCAACCTATGTGAGAATTGGTGGCACAAAGACTGTTCTCCTTAGAAGGAGCGGGGGCATTTAAATATGTCTACTGTGTATACCTTATGTAACTTTTGTGTATTATCTGTATCTACCCATTTTTTTAATAAATATTTTAAAATAAAACCAATTTACGACTCAGTTTATACGCGTTTATTCAAATTTATTTTCATTGGTCGTCAACACAGACGTATTTTCGTAAAATTTTACTATTTTTTCAATGGAAGTTGTATAAAAATATTGTTTTTTGTCGTTTTTGCAGAATTTAATGTGACAAGATGCCGATTTTTCTAAATTTTCTACGTATTTTCGTAATTTTGCGTGCTTTTATTCAAATTTATTTTATGTTTAGTTGACAAATGTCATAATTAAAATTAGTCAAGCCTTCTCCAATACTTGCTAATATAAGCCGTTCACGATCTTTTTGGGTCAGGTGAGGCTATGACCATCTAGTAATTTTGTTGGCAGTACCTCTGCGGCAACTAAACTCCCTAATGCAAACTGACACTTTTTCTGTTAGGTTAGGTTGTTTTTAGTTTAAGGTTATATTTTCTGAATAGGTACATTGTTGCCGGATCTCTCTCTAGTCTCGACATCAACTCGTGTTCTTTTAGATCTGGTCTGTCCTTTTTAAACTGCAACTAGCATCGTTTAATGGAAATTTTTTGTTGTAACAAAATTATATTGGGCATTTTGATTTTTCCTTTGACGGAAATTAATATTACTTTTACACACTTGATAAAGCATTTATTTTCTTACGAATATTAAAATAATAAGTTTGGCAATGTGGTGGCAAGAAAATGTCGAACAGACACTGACAGAAAAAAAGTTGCATCCGCTACATCACCGAATCAGTTAGTCCAACATGAAAAGAAAAAATAATAGCCAACTCTGTCCCAAAAAGGTCGTGAACGGATTATATGTTTATCTCTTTCTTACTCAAGCAATACGTATATCTTCTTGTTCATGTTATTGCTGATATATATAATTGTGACCGATCGCCCATTTAATTTTAAACCAGCTGTTGTAATTTATAAGCGGCTAAAACTCAGTCGAAAATAACATTTAAAATTTATTTATAATATGAATATGGAAGTGTAATGTCAGAACAGCTAAGTGGTACAATATTCAAACCTTTAAAACCAAACAAAACACAGGCACCGACCTGTTTTAAAAAGGGAACTTAGACGAAAATTTCCAATAGTAGGTAGGGACAATGAGGATCTCGTTAATCCAGCCATATAGCAGGCACAAATTATAAAATTATTAATTATGACACATCCAACCGTAAAATCAGTTTTAGAAAATTACTACAAGTCATTTAACAACACAGGCAATGCATTTCCAATTTCATAAATAACCTTTTTTGAAAAATAGTTTGTTTAAAGCTGGGCTCGTGACACGTAAGTGACTATGTTTAATTCCTTTAACCTCGATCGCTTCGATAGCCCAGTTGGTTAAGGCTTCGTACTCGTAATGCTGTGATCGCTGGTTCGACTCCAGCCATGGGACATCGCAGGAAGCTTTTTCTAAATTAAAATAAATGTGAGAAAACCAAGATGGACGACACCCGAGAAATTAAATTCAAAACAGGGACTTAGAAAAAAATCTGAAAAAATTTAAATTTCAAATATTCGCGCCAGAAATCCAAGATGGCCGCCGAAGTCCGACGCGTAATTTTAATCGGAAGCTAATGCGTAATTTAATCAGTAGCACATGTGAAAATTAATTAGATCAAACCGCGAAATTAATTAGATCAAACAGCGAAATTAATTAGATCAAACCGCGAAATTAATTAGATCAAACCGCGAAATTAAAACCGCGAAATCCGCGAATAAATCCGCGAATTAAACCGCGAATCCGCGAATCAATTAAAAGTGGTGGGGGAAAGCTGCCCTTGTTCTACTAGCGGATATCATATCTTCTATCGTGCATGTTGCACTACAATTTGATCATTGAATAAACCCCACTTATGCAAGTTGTCTTTAGACCGTCCAACTCCGCTACACAGTCTATTCAGTGGTTTCCATATGATCCATCGTTCCTTCCAACCTGATGGTAAGTTTTCAGATGGTTCGATCCATTCGAAAAGATGGGCAGTTTTGTCTCTCCACATTTCGATTCTAGCTTTACTTGGTTTTTGTGTAAGATTAGTGGAGGTACGTAGGAAACTTTTTCTTGATTTTAGCCGGGATTCTGGTGGGTGGTAACCAAATAAGGGGTGCGATGTGTTATTCGACATTTGTGATCCTTCGTTGTTTGCAGCTACTTGATGTGGGATTTCAGGGGAAGTTATACCTGCCAGATACTGTACTCTGTAGGTTGAAGTTGGTCTCAGACATCCAGTTACGATTTTGCACGTATCGTTAAGCGGGATGTTTACCTGTTTGGTGTGAGTGGAATTATGCCAAACAGGGCTGGCATACTCCGCAGCCGAATAGCAAAGAGTTAAAGCAGATGTTCGTAATACATCAGGTTATGTACCCCATTCAGTTTCTATTAGTTAAAATGTTATTACGTGAAGCAACTTTCTGTTTCATGTTCAAACAGTGTGTTTTGTAGGTTAAGAACCAGTCTAGGGTGACTCCTAAATACTTAGGGTTTAGCATGTTTCAATCTGACACCATTCCATGTAATTTGTAATTTCCATCGTGCTGCTCTATTCTTCAAGTGGAAGGGACACACCTGTGTTTTAGACGGATTGGGTTTTAGCTGATTAGCTTTGTACTATAATGCAAGGTTTTTCAGTGCTGCAGTGATATGTGCTTCAACAGTTTCAAAATCTGTAGCTTGAGTTTCCAGAGCTAAGTCATCGGCATATACCGGGTGTCCATTCTCAAAGTCGAACATAAGCAATTAACATTAGTGCATTCACTCGTTCTTCCTTGAAATAATTCATTTTTCTGTAGATAATTTAACAGACGTTGGCAGAAAATACCTGATTTACGCCAACTAATTACCAATTTTTTTGACAAATGCTATCGAACTTGAAAAGCAAAGCATGGCATATTTAAAAATTCCCAAGTTTTCAATTGGTATTTTAAAATAAAAATCGCATCTTGAATATTATTATTGGTATCATTTGATGCGTAATAATTTTATCTTTCCATTGATGCCATTACCTTCCCTGTAACTTGAATTGGCGAACATGAATCGACAAAAACGTTCAATACAATGTTAATCGCCTATGTTCGACTTTGAGAACGGACACCCGGTATAAAGCTTCTAGTGTTTGATGGAAGCGGTTGATCATTTGTATAGATGTTAAATGAAAAGGGAGCCAGAACACTTCCCTGTGGCAGTTCGTTCTTTTGAGTTCGCCAACGACTGCATTTCCCTTGAAAATGGACAAAGAATCTCCGATTACTTAGCAGTGTTTCTATCATTTTCGTAAGGCGTAAGTCCGTTGTCAGATTGTATACCTTGTTAAGCAAAATTTGGTGGTGTACCGTATGGTACGCAGCCGTCAGGTTCGAGTTTCTAAACCATCTCCGATATATTGTGTTAGGTTGAGGACTTGTACTGCACAACTTTTACCTGGGCGGAAACCAGCTTGTTGAGGTATAAGTAGTGTTCAATAGTTTCCATTAATTTATTAAGAAGTATTCTTTCGAATACTTTGTAAAGATGACGTAGGAGGGAGATTGGTCGGTAGCTTTTCGAGTCAGATGGATCTTTCCCAGGTTTCAGTATTGGTATCACTTGGGACTTTCCCCATATCTTCGGGATTTGACACCTTATTAGACAATAATGGAACAGTTATAAGAACCAGTGCTGCGTATTTTTACTAAAATTCTTGATTTGCTCTACTCTTATATCATCTAAACCAGCTGCTTTACCATTTTTAGATTGCTTGATGGCGTTCTCTAACTCAGCTAGGTATATCAAATAGTCTGCAGAGGTAGTAGTTTTCGCCTTGTGCATCCCTCACAATTTCTGTTTCTTATGACGGTGATCCGCTTTACCATTCACTAACAGCTGATGTGCTATTCGGTCAGCAGAGACATTAGCATACAGGTGACAAGTAGTTGGGTCGCCATTATGTTATGCCTCACTTCACGCACCCAGCTGCTTTGTTGCCTACTCTGAATTTTCTCAAAGTTTTCCGAATTTTGGGCAAAGGACTTATCTCTTTCGACCATTTGCCATTGTTTTCCGCTTCAGGAAAGTTGCTGTGAATTACGTTTGTAAAGTCAAATGTTCCTTTAATTTTGGATTTTCACTTACATCTTACGTTCAGGGATCGATATTAGATTATGGGCTCTTTCAAAGGATTCTGATCAAGTCCCCAGAAGAGGTGTTTCTGGTGATTTCTCAAAATCAAAGATGGTTTGGATATATACCTGACAAGCACATGTTACCACTTTTGCAAAACGGAACAGAACATCTTAATGGTAGGTCTAGGGTAGTGGCGGGTAAGAGTATGCAATTCTCAGTAAAACGTTTATTTTCGACAAAATATGAAAACAAAGATCAATTTAAAAATATAGGGATAAACTTAAAGGTCTTAAGTAAATATTCGACAGGAGAAAAAAATATTGTGCACAAAAGTATGTTAAAAAAAACTTGAAACCGCTGCAAAATCGTACTCTTAGCAGACTTGCCGTTTAAGAGTACGCATATGGTCTTCTAAGAGTACGCACACGGTCTCAATCCTCAGAATCGTCACAGATGTGGCATAAGTACTCCAGAGTAAGCCGTGCAGTCTTCATGGAACCAATTTTTACATGTCATGCACTGAATCCAATCACTTTCAGGGGGTCTTCATATATTTCTTGGCAAACTGGACACAAAATTTGTTTTTGGTTTGAAGATGAATTCAGGGATTTTGATTTCTTTGGCTCCGGACTATTTAATTCCTTTATATATTTCCGTTTCGTCTGTTTGAATTTTTGGGTTTTGGCTTCCTTGCATGCTTGTAATTCTTTTAACTCAGTTTTGTACGGTGACGCAGTTAGCAGCACAGACTTCTTCTTCTTGCAAGCATTGGCAGCTCTTGGTGGTGCCTTTGGTAGTGGCTTTATTAATTTCGGCGAGATAAAGTTGGTCGACGTTTGTGGCGGTGAATTTCGTGGCCTTGGTGGAGGTGATGGTGTTCGCGCAGAAGATGTTGAGGGTATTGCCTTTGACGAGTTTTGATCCTTAGCAACTTCACTCATAGGCAGCGAAACTTTCTCCATCAGCTGGTGCTGAAGAATTGATAAAGGCAAATCTTCATCACAGTCGGATTCATCTTCTACCCTCTGATTCGGATTTTCTGCATTGGAGATTTGGTTTGGAAATTGTTGATCTGTCACTGTGGCGGGTACAAATTCTTCTTCCGAAAACACATGCGGATTGTATGGAAAAATACCGCATATTTCAAAAGCTTTTGTCGCTCATTCAATTGATGCTATTCTAGCATAGGCCTTTGCGAACAATTCAGCTACTTGAAACATAGTGATTGGTCGGCCAGGATTACTGACATGGCATTTATCACATTCTTGGGCACAGGCTCTTTTCAGTGGACCGAAAAA
The DNA here is from genome assembly GCA_940337035.1 of Agriotes lineatus. NCBI lineage: Eukaryota > Metazoa > Arthropoda > Insecta > Coleoptera > Elateridae > Agriotes > Agriotes lineatus. The sequence continues at coordinate 102,406 of CALNHX010004302.1, read as the reverse complement.
ATTCTTATCCAATGGCTGGATCTTGTGGCTACTATGCGGAGGTAAACTTAACATGTTAATAACCACTTCGCGGCATTTTATAACTGCTTGTAAACTCACGTGACTCGAGTGATTATCTAAAATGAGCAAAACTGAGCTTTTGCAAAATGTTTGAAAATGATCCAGCCACCTCATGAAGAGCTCGCTATTGATGAATCCCGAGTCTGAGACAAGCTTGAGTGTTCCTGCTGGAGCTCTATCAGTTAGCTCAGGTTTCATTCGCTTTCGTGGAAACACCAGTGCGGGTGGAATGTATTGTCCAGTTACTCCCATACAGCACACCGCAGTTATTAACTGGCCCTTCTCAGATGAAACGATTTTTCCCACGGTTCTTTTTCCTTTGGGAGCAACAACCTTGGGTATTTTGTTGGGCACGGTTAGGATACCAGACTCATCCATGTTGTACAAACGATGTGGCAATATTTTTTTGTCATTCAAGACTTGTTCGAGGTTTTTGAAAAACAGCTCAACTTGAGGCCTATTAAAGCCAGCAGCGCCAGCAAGGCTTGTTTTTTCTGGAGAACGTAGACTTAGTTTATGACGCCTGCAAAATGAGTACACCTAATCTTTTCCGCCGGTTTTTTTTTCCTTGTTAAATTTGTGCTTTAACTTATTTCTCTTAGCATACTCGAAAACAAGGTTACCAAGTGCCTTAAGTGTGAGTCCATAGAATGTTTTATCTAAATCTCTACAATACGTAGCTAGTTCCTCCACCATTTCTGGGGTAAAAACTAATTTGAAACGACCAAGTGATGTTGGCACCTTTCCTGCTTTCAAACGTTTTCTTAATGTTGCTTCATGTACGCCGATTGAATCTGGTACTGATCGTTTACTCATTCCTTGCAGCAGTTTCTAGTTTATTTTATCTAATAATTCTAAATACTAACTTCATATCAGTCTTGCGTCGATACTTCCCCATTTCGATCTAAAATAACTAAACGTATGTTAAAACTACGCAATGGGAATCTAACAGGGTAAGAGCACGCATATCAAGCTAAGAGTACGCGTGCGTACTCTTGGACCGCGTACTCTTAATCTCCTGGCACAAAAGAAATTTATTAACTCGTGCACATTTTTGTTTAAACATAACCTATAAACTGAACATGTCAATCAAAGCCTCAAAAGCATTAGTTTTTAATAATACTTACATAAATTGAACAATACGCAACAGGAAATATTCAATCACTACCAACTGACACAAAAATATTAGATCAAAAGTTGTTTAAACTTGATTTAAACACACATAAATTTTATTTTCTAAAATTTACGAAATCCAGTTGCATGGCTTTTAAATGCAATTTATTTAATATTGCTATCACCAATTACTAAATTTAATATGTTTAAATTAGATTAAAACTATATATTTCAGTTCAAATTTACGAAACATTATTCGTAATTTAAAAACCAGTGTTATTACACAATCGTACGAGTTAAAGACCAGGAAAACGCAATTCTGCACTTCTTGCATAATATCGACCCACAGCAGCGAGTTCAACGGGCGACCTTCGCTCGACCAGGAAATAAACCTGCACAATTGCTTATCTGCTGTTTTGTAATTTAAACACTTTGCCCTACTAAACTGTATATATGAACTTTGATATTGTTACTGCGTTAAGCATTTTTTATTTGTATAAATACTAGTCTATTTTCATAATAAAATTAATCTGCATTTAATGTTTGATTCATTCACTACCCTTTCTAAGCCATAATATTCACGGGGCATGAGGCTGTGCTCCGAGGGTTAGTGTCTCTACTGCCGTCCGTTCAAGTACCATTGACTACATTGGTTTAAAACGTAAACACAGTCTTGTTTACGTGCTTGACGGATAGAATCAGCGCAAAGTAACGGAATCCTGAAGCAGCCTCTCAGGCATCTCTGTTCATGGTCCTTCGAGCCGGATCTGTCTCCAACTAACGAAAAAAACATCCCGAGAAGAAGACAACATCTGCCAACCACCCAGTTCCCAGAAAATGACCAACAACATGGAGGAATTCAACAACTTAGCTATCGCCCAAGAAGAGCTCGCGCAGAAGATAAAGCAAATATTATCCAACAGCAAAAAGGACCCTGCCAGTCGAAAAAACGAAGCCTACATCGCCAGTCGCAACAAGACGCTGGACGAACTTTGGAACACTGCAACTGAGAATCATGCAGAATTGGGGCAGCTAAGTATTCCAACTCATAATTATTTTAAAACAGGGTATTACGACCAAATTAAAGCCATATACGGCGAAGCAAAAAGTTACTTGCAGAGCTGTTCAAAAGCAACGGAAATTTCCAACCCCTCCGCAAGCAGAACACAAGAGGAAATGGTGGCTAACCCCGAGCAAAAGGTTCGTATCCGAAAACTGCAGATTCGGATTCAGACTTTTAAGCAAGCGATGGACGACGCCGAGCTAACACAAGAATTAGGGAGGCCCGCCATCACGACAAGGGAATTAAGAGAAAAATGGGATCGTGTGGTCGAAATGGACGAAGAAGTTATGTCAAACGACATGGCTTCAGAACAAATGCACTTCAGTCCTGAATATACTACGTTGGAAGACAGGTACAGAAATTTAATTATTTTATTGCAAGCGCCAACAAGGAACGAGCAAGCAGCAGCCATCTCGCTTCCTCAAGTCAAAATCCCCATATACGAGGGAAATTATGAGGAATGGGCCACTTTCAAGGACCTGTTCACCAAATTAGTAGATGACAACCAGAATATGGACGATGTCATCAAGATGCAATATTTAAAGACGCATCTTAAGGGAGAGCCAAGCCGACTGATCCAGCATCTAGCTGTTACCCAAGCAAACTACAACACCGCCTGGAATCTGCTGCAACAAAGGTATCAAAATAATCGCCTTATTTTAACTAAATTGCTAGATACCATATTCGATGCCGGTCCTCTCCAAAGAGTCAGCCCAAGGGTTAAAACGATTGCACGACTCCATCAAGGAATGTGTGGAGGCAATCAAAAATTTAGGCATCTCCACGGACAGTTGGGGTCCGTGGATTAACAGAGCTATCGCTCGAAAATGGGATCCTGAAACCAACAAATTATATGAACAGTCGCTTCAATGTCCAAATGAAGTCCAGGATCGCCAAAATTTAATGGCTTTCCTGCAAGTGCGGTTCCAATCCCTAGAATCCATAGATGGAGCTCGAAAGCCCGCGCAGGAAAGACCACAGAAGAATTACGCTTCCGCATCCCTAAATTGCAAGCTGTGCCATGGAGATCATTACATCGACAACTGTAGTCAATTCCAGAGGCTACCTACCCATGAAAAACTAGAAGCAGTAAAAACCAATCGATTGTGCTATCGATGCTTGCGGCACGATTCAAATATTCCATGTCGTGCCTATTTTAATTGTAGGATCTGTCGCTTCCCGCATCATACTCTGCTTCATAAGGCGCAGCCACCATCAAGGCCGCTCCCTGCCCAAAGGATGAGAACGTCAGCTCATGCAGCAGCTATGAAGACTTCCAACGCTCCAGAAAAGAAGCCGAAGTCGGACATCATCACCGCCAATGTAGGCGCACAGGAGAGCCAAGTTCTACTTGCCACAGCAATGGTTCAAGTAAAGGCAGCATCCGGGATGACTCATCTACTACGAGTATTAATAGATCCCGGGTCTCAAGGGTCATTTATCACGGAAGCATCAGCCGAATTATTGGGGTTACCCAGGACCAAAGTTCGAGCTGAAATCACAGGAATTGGGAACAGCGAGCCAAAAATTGCCAAATGGAAAATCCCAGGTTTGATCACACCTAGATTTTCAAGTAACTTTTCCCTACCTGTAAATTTACTAATACTTCCCAAACTTACCAAAGCCATGCCTTCATCCCCTATCCCAAACATAAATATCAATTCCTGGAGCAATATTTTTATCGCCGATCCAACCTTCAACCAACCTGGCCCCATAGACATAATTCTAGGAGCCGAAGAATATTCAAAAATAATTCTAGAAGGAATCACTAAAACCAAGGATGGCATCTTAGGACAAAATACCGAGCTGGGCTGGATCTTATCTGGAACCATTGGAAGACAACATAACGAAATCATTAAAGTCAACACCATGGTTGCCAAAATCGAAGAAGATGAGCAGTTACAAAAATTCTGGAACATAGAAGAAGTTTCCACTAAACGAAAAATTTCCCCAGACGACCAGGTATGTGAGAATAAATTCACAGACACAGTGCAACGAGACCAGGATGGCAGATACATAGTCAAGATTCCATTTAAGCAAACTCCAGAGAGCATGGGAAAATCCAAACCTTCGGCATTGGCAAGATTACTACATCTGGAAAAGAAGCTGAGACAAGACCAAGATCTAGAAATCCAATACAAGAAATTCATGCAAGAATATCTAGATCTAGGACATATGGAAAGAGTAGAAAAGAAGCAAGAAAACAATGGCAAGTATTACATCCCACACCACGGCGTAATTCGAGAAGCAAGTTCATCAACGAAGCTCCGTGTCGTCTTCGACGCTTCGAACAAGGCATCTTATGGAAAATCCTTAAACGAAGTCATGTATGCTGGACCGAAACTTCAGCAAGAACTGGTCGACATTCTACTCCGATGGAGAACTCACAAGGTCGTCTTCTCTGCGGACATTGAGAAAATGTACCGACAAATCAAGATGGACAGCCAAGACCAGGAGTATCAACGAATCTTATGGAGATTCGATCAATCACAGCCAATCAGGGAATACAGGTTATGCACCGTCACGTATGGAACCGCATCAGCTCCCTATCTGGCCATCCGAACCTTGCATCAATTAGCAGAGGACGAAAAATCTTCTTTTCCATTAGCAGCGGAAGTTGTGAAGAGAGATTTCTATGTGGACGATGTACTCTCCGGAGCCGACACTTTAGAACAGGGGTCGGCAACCTTTTTCGGACGGCGGGCCATTTTCAAAATAAATTTTTTTATGCGGGCCGCACATTCAAATGTAACTTAAATAGTGCTTTTATATCATATATTGTAGTAAAACGTCATCCGGCTGTCAACATGAACGCACATATGAACATACAGTAGCAAACTGGCGAAATGAAAGAATTAGTAATGGGCCTATCCGGAATGAATAATCGGAAAGTTTCCGATTGTTCAAAAAATCGGAAGGTTCCTATTACTTTTCGGAATTCGATTATTTTACTGTTCGGTGCACAAAATTCGGAACTTTCGGAATTCGATTATTTTACTATTCGGTACACAAAATGAGAAAACGAAATGCCAATTTGAACTGAACGGAATACGGAATGTTGTATTGACTCACTTGACTGCTATATGCTGGTTGGCGAATGTCGACGAGTCGCGCCGTGTGCGCACGTGTATGATACGTGAATGGCACTAATGGCAGTGGTATTTCGTAGATTAATTATTAGATAGTACACCTACAGACTTCAAATTCAAGTATTGTTTTATACTATCTATTATGTACCTACTTTATGTGCTATTAAACTTTAAAACATCACTACCATTTTCCGAAAGTCTATTAACGTAACTACTGTAATAATTTGCAAAAAATATTTTATTTCCTCATATCCCACTGTGCCACTCAAACTCATAAATTGTTTTTTAGGATACTGCATTGCTAACTAGCGTCTACATAGTTACAAACGAGTCCTGTAGATAAAATTTACCGGCCTAGACCAGTAGTAATAGAACTACTACTGGTCTAGGCCGGTAAATTTTATCTACCGGACTCGTTTGTAACAATGTAAACGCTAGTTACCAATGCAGTATCCTAAAAAATCTTATACGATACACGACCGGTAGAATTCTTATGGCCTTGCCAAACATACAGGTCTCGCCCTACGGTTCGACCTGTAAAGTATTGGCGCGGCCATAAAAATGTTGCTACCGGTCTAATAACGTAAATAGTTATTACTGACCGTCCTACAAACCCAAACAATAGATGCCAACGCAGATAAGGGCTTACGGCGCGACTGGGAGTGCTCGCATCGCAAATTTGCACGCACTTCATCTTCCTTCCGCTTGTTGTTATTTCGCTCGTTTTCCCTTGCTTGCATTTACGGAATGTAAAATAATCGGATGATATTCCGATTTTATAAACATTCCGAAATGGAACATTCCGATTATTGAAATCATCCGATTATGCCCATCACTAGAAAGAATGCTACACTTGCTAAGCGAGACGTCGTATTCGCTGGGGAGTGGGGATTAAACTTGCGCAGTAAAATAGGTTTCCCACTATGCTCCTGTTTGTCACGCATTTTTGTCACCGGCCACATTTCGGCACGCTTACGCTCTAAGTTTGTTGATTTTTCCTAAAGTTATATTGGTGCTTTGGCGGGCCGCGCAAAAAGTTGCAAAGGGCCGCATGCGGCCCGCGGGCCGCAGGTTGCCGACCCCTGCTTTAGAAGAAGCAATCAAGCAGCAAGGTCAGTTAATTTCCTTATTAAAACGTGGAGGCTTTACCCTACATAAATGGTGCAGTAATGAATTAGCCATCATACAAGAACTACCCGAAGAATTGAAGGAGCAAACCTACCTCGAAATAAGTGAGGACGGCTTAAAGAAGTCATTGGGCGTTCACTGGTCTCCATATGAAGACGTGTTTTGCTTCAAGGTGGATGTGAAGCAAAAGGGATCCACAAAACGCAGCATATTATCCGAAGTCGCTAAAATTTTCGACCCTTTGGTTGGTTAGCACCCATCATCATCACTGCTAAACTACTCATCCAAGAGCTATGGCTCGAAAATGTCAAGTGGGACGACCCAGTCTCAGAATGTATCCAAGGCAAATGGGAAACATTTAAATCTCAACTCAAATCAGTAGAAGAAATTACTTTACCAAGGTGGCTTTTTACCAAAAGGGAAGCCCAAATGGAACTACATGGATTCTGTGACGCTTCCGAAAGAGCTATTGGAGCCGTGGTCTACTCCAGAGTCATCACGTCATCAGGCCAATCCAAGGTATCATTATTAATAGCCAAATCCAAAGTGGCACCAGCTAGGGCAAAGGCAACCCTACCCAGACTAGAACTCTGCGCAGCAGTACTGCTTGCTAATCTATTACAACGGGTAATCACGGCACTGGACATTCCTAAGGTATCTATCTTCGCCTGGACCGATTCCATGGTCACACTAGGTTGGATTAAGGGAGATCCAGTAAGATGGAAGACATTCGTCGCCAACCGCGTAGCCGAAATCAACCACCTGATTCCGGCCCAACATTGGAACCACGTCAAGTCAGAAGAAAATCCTGCAGACGTCATCTCCAGAGGTACTAGTCCAGGGAAATTAAAGGAACATAAACTATGGTGGGATGGACCAAGCTGGTTAATTAACAAAGAGTTATGGCCGTGCCAACCAGACACCGCCACAACCAATGAAGAAGCAAAAGGTTACACTGTGCATCAAGCCACAGTTCATCAAGACGAGAACGAGATTATTCATCGCTTCTCGTCTCTGACAAGAATGGTACGAGTTGTGTCCTATTGCCGAAGATTCATCAACAAGTGTAGGCGTCTTCCCATTCAACCAGGATGTCTATCAGTTAAAGAAATGGAAGACACCATCCTCACACTCATCAAGGTCGTCCAAGGAAGTGATCTTATTTTGAAGGCAACAGGATCTCAACTCCAAAAGAGAAAATGTGTGGACTCCAACAACAAACTCGCAAATCTCAATCCATTCATCGATCAACACGGAATCGTACGTGTTGGAGGAAGACTAGAAAATTCGAACCTATCCTACCACGAAAAACACCCAATTATCCTTCCTTATTCCAATCACATTTCCAAATTAATAATCCATGAGGCACATTTACGCACCTTACACGGTGGCACTCAACTCACACTGTCCTATGTCCGAAGAAAATATTGGATCATCAACGCAAAGAAAGCCGTCAGTTCCAGCATCAAGAAATGCTTTCGATGCATCCGATTCAAGGCAGAGGCAGCCCAGCAATTAATGGGGAATCTTCCACCATCAAGAGTTAATTCAACCCCGCCATTCTTCCATTCCGGAGTGGACTATGCCGGTCCAATACAAATCCGAACATCTAAAGGAAGAGGGCATTCTTCATCCAAGGGATACATTGCTGTTTTTGTCTGTCTGTCAACCAAAGCAATACACTTAGAAGCTGTCAGCGACATGACAACTAACAGCTTCCTAGCAGTCTTCAGGAGGTTCATCGCCCGAAGAGGACGCTGTGCACATCTTTATAGCGACAACGGAACGAATTTCGTTGGAGCAAGGAAGGTCTTGGACAAGGAAATCCGTCAAGCAATGGAAGGCCCAGTTATCCAAGAAAATTTATCCACCATTGGTACTCAATGGCACTTCATCCCCCCAGTAGCCCCACACTTCGGAGGAATATGGGAAGCAGGAGTAAAATCAATGAAGCATCATCTGAAGAGAACCATTGGCAACGCTACTCTAACATTCGAAGAATTAACAACCTTGCTTTGCCAAATAGAAGCCTGCTTAAACTCACGTCCTCTGTGCCCACAAGGCAACAATATTGAAGACACCAGTGCATTGACACCAGGCCATTTCCTGATAGGAAGAGAGATAATCTCACCACCGGACCCAATCAGCACACCAATATCTACAAATCTGTCAAATCGCTGGAGATTGATCCAAAAAATCAAGCAAGATTTTTGGAAATCATGGAGCTCAGACTACCTTCATGGATTGCAGCAAAGAAACAAATGGAAGAAACCGGTGGAGAATATAACAGTTGGTGACCCGGTGCTAATCAAAGAAGAAAACATTAATCCTAGTAAATGGCCCTTAGCGAGAGTTGCCGACATTCATCCTGCAACCGATGGATCAGTACGAGTAATAACCATCCAGAAATCAGGAGGACATCAATTAAAACGTTCCATAGGCAGTATCATTCCATTACCAAATAACGAAGAATCGCAGGAACCAGAGCCTGAAGAAAAAATTTCGGCCAACAGCACCCACACACAATCATTCCCAGCACCAAAGAAAACTGTCACGTCCAAATGGAAAATGTTTCTACTAATATTTACTCTCCTTACTACAAATACATCGAGTAAGGCAGAATTCAACATACAAAAACCAGACAGCGGGTACTATGTAGAGCATATTGGACACGGGAAGATTGAACGAGGAACATTCAGGATCGAAATCCAGTTCGAGAGGGGGAAGATCGAAGAAGACTTCGAAACAGTTACCGACATGGTGGACAAATTCGACGACCTCTGCAACTCTGCGAAAGAACTGTCCGAAGATACGTTATGCAAGACATTGGTGCATCATCTTCTGGAACAAAAAAGGCATATGGAATGGATTAAAACTGGCATGGAAGATATCATAGCAAGACGAGAGAAACGAGGAGTGCTTGGGACTGTACTAACGTCAATTTTCGGAGTAAATGACGAGGTCTATCAAGATATTGACAGACTCGACAAAAATCAACAGGAATTAATAAAAATGGACAGTCAACAATCCAAATTCTTGCTGTCAGCACTTTCAAGATTTAATGAGACCGAAGAACGAATCGATCAGAAACTGGAACATTTCCAAGAGAAGCTGAACCAAGGAATCAGGGCGATCAACAACATGGACAAGTGGTATAAGGCAACCGACTCCAACCGATTAAATATCCACATCATCAGTGTCTATCAAGTCGCCACAAATGTTATTAGTGAACTGTGCAATTACCACACAAACATTTTGAACGTTCATTTCCAACAAGGTAATTTTTACGAGTTAATAACACCTGCCCAAATCAAGCAAATCCTCGCAAATGCAACCAGTAAACTCTCGCCAAATTTAGAAATTTTACCGACCCCAATCCTAAAGGTCGACATCGGACATGATGACATCTACATCAACGTCCAAGGATACTTCATCATAGTAGAAAAAACCGAATATACCTTAATCAAGGTGACACCAATTCCTCTCCAAATTAACAATGGGTCCTACTGGGTGATCGACGTACCAAAAGGGATCTTCGCTGTGGATTACAACTTACAAATGTATTTTCAAGAGACAGATGAGGAATTCAAAGAAAATCTCCAAATTACTCCAAACACGTATATCTGCAGTCCAACAGTCGTGAAAGGAATTGAAAATAACCCAAATTGCATCATTGATGATATATATCATCGAACAGAAATTAGTCAGTGCAGCCTACGAAGACATCAGATCCAGTCCATTATTTGGAAACAACTATACATGGAAAACACCTGGATGTTCGTAGTCAACAAGCCAACCCGAATAGCTATCACTTGTAGTGGCAATAGGGAAGAAGTCAATGTCAACACTACAGGTGTAATTCAGATCTCGTCAGACTGCATCATACAAACTCCAAAGAATACGTTAACCCCCAGGCATAGCAAGAAATTCAAGATCCTCGCAGGATATTCCAAGGCCGTCAGCATCAATTTTACCAACACAATAACACCCAACTCCTTTTCAGAAATTGCAGAGGAGCCAGTTCTAAAACAATCAGACCACTTCGAGGATCTACAAACTTCACAATTGGAATTCCAGCAGCACCTAAAGGACATTACTTGGAAAACCATCCGCCACCACTCCTATCTATCCAGCGGGATAACAAGCAGCCTATTGGGAGGGGCTATTCTAATAGGAGCAGTCTACTACATTCGAAAAAGGATCAACCGAAGGAAGCATCAATCCAAACAACGCCAGTCAACCGTAGAAGAATATCCTTTAAGAACCCTTAATGTGGAAGAAACAATATAGTTTTCCTTTTCTTTTTCTTCGGCCTAAAATTGGCAATATGTTTAAACTTGGTTTAAACACACATAAATTTTAATAACAAAATTTACGAAGCCAGTCAGAAGTTCGAAATGTAATTCTGATTTCATAAACAAACAGTTTTAACCTCCAGTTTTACTTCATAATTTCGCAAGTTTATACGTAATTTATATCTGTTTTAATCTTGAATTAAAACAGGCAAAATTCAGTTCCCATTTACGAAACCTTAAACGAATATTGTTTCGCCAACATTAAGTGAAAATGCAACTCGGCGACCTAGAAAGCCAAGTTCAACGCTCAGCCCGCAAACCGATGCGGAAATATAAAAGCTTATCATGCTGAGTTGCGGTCTTTGCGGACCTTTAAACGCGTTCTATTACACTATTATGAACTTTGATATTGTTACTGCGTTAAGCATTTTTAGTTTTATATAAATACTAGTCTATTTTCATAATAAGAATCAATCTGCATTTAATGTTTGATTCATTCACTACCCTTTCTAAGCCATAATATTCACGGGGCATGAGGCTGTGCTCCGAGGGTTAGTGTCTCTACTGCCGTCCGTTTCAAGTACCATTGACTACATTGGTTTAAAACGTAAACACAGTCTTGTTTACGTGCTTGACGGATAGAATCAGCGCAAAGTAACGGAGTCCTGATACAGCCTCTCAGGCATCTCTGTTCAACCGTTCAGGTTCAAAAACACTCCTAAAATAAGACGCAAACATATTACTAATATTTTTCCCCCCCAGAGCAATATTATTTTCGAACTGAACCTCAGATGGAATTCTACTTATATTCAGTTTTTTAATTGAAGAGAAGCTCCACAAGTTATTAGCATTTGCTGTAATTCCATTTTCCATAGATTCAATAAAACGGTTGAAATCGTTTTTTATGAGATTTTTCGAGCGAGTTCTGAGAGATCTAAATAGGTTGTAATCATTTAGGTTTTTATAAGTTAACCACTTTTTATGTGCTTTGTTTTTATCTTTAATTACTTTTATGGTATTGTTCGAATAATAATAAGGAAACTTATAATTTTTGTAAAATTTTGGGAAGTATTTGTTGACTATAGAATTAATATGTTTATAAAAACTATTAATATTGCTTGATAGACTTTGATTTTTAAATGTTTAAAACCAGCTGCTAGCTCGCAATTCGGAATTTATTGATGCGTAGTTCGCTTTTTTAAAGTTGTAAAAGCATTGGTCGAGATTAGGGAGTAGATTTTTATGCGGGGGCAGCTCGAAAATGGATTCGACAGTTGGGTGCTGTGGATCTTCCTTTACAGGAGGATCAAAACACTGCATTAAATGCTCAATTATGGGTTGATTGCATAAAATGAGATCAAGCGTTCGATTATTTAAGTTTTTAATATAGTTGAATTGCATTAAATTTAAGACCGACAAGGTATCTATTACATTTGAGTGTTTAAGTTCTACGTTGAAGGGCTCAAGGTACTTATTATTATCTGTATATATCCACTGAACGGTACTACAATTAAAATCGCCACAGATTAAGAAGATATCTTCTTTATAGACAGGCATATCACTTAACTTCGACACAAAACTTGCGACGGCAACACTATCCCCAGGCGGGAGATACACACAACACACATAAACTTTAATTTTATTAAACGAGATTGATATCCATACATCTTCAGCATCAGATTGGAATTCAGGTACAATTACAGGATTCAAGTGACTTTTTACAGCAATCATGGAACCACCACCATCGCTTTTATCGCTCACAGAGGTATTTCGGTCACGGCAAAATAATACGTATTGATTTAGATCGACAACCTCACAATCAAAAATATTATTATTTAACCAGGATTCAGTAATACATAGAATGTCGAGATTATTTATTGATATATTTTGTTTAAATTCATACAGTTTAGTGCGCAATCCACGCACATTTTGATATAGAACACTTAGAGCCATTGATTACAAGTGTTGGCGATTTAGAAGATTACTGTGTATAACTATATATATGAAGTAACTATATCTTATTTAAATCCTCCACATTATTTATTTGCATTATTTTTGAATTGTCTGATTTTCTTACTAATATGTTTCCGTTTTGAATCCAAGAAAATGTATAGCCTTTTTGTTTACATTTGTCACGGGTTAGCTTGTACAATTGTTTAATTTCTGCCGAAACATGTTCATTTACAAAAAATCTTTGTTAAATACCATCGATTCTAAATCCCTTTTTATTTTCGTCGCTTTTGCGAGCACTTTTAGCAGCAGCCAAAAATCTATCTCTGTCCAACTTAGATAAGAATCTTACAATTATATTTTTTATTTGTTTTCCATTTTAGTGGGAACCCTATAAATTGTGTCTATCATAGAATCCTCGGTTTTTAAGTTTAGGAAATTCCCAATATGTTTGACTGCTTTCACAAGATTTTCATTGGGTTTGTCGGGCACATCCTGAATTTCTATGTTTTTTGCGCGACTATAGTTTTCCAACTTTTGAACTTTGTTATTTAGTACCCTGATGTCTGTTTTTAATTTGATATTTTCAGATTTGAGTCTTTCAGTTTCCTTGAAGTAATTGTCCATTTTCAGTAGTTTTTGCTCAAAATCAGAAATTTTATTTGAGCAAAAATCGACCGAGTTGCGAAGCAATGATATTTCTTCTTTAATTGATTGAATTAAGCTGGTCGTCTCATCGTGTACATACCTATTACCATCATCCAAATTGCCACCTGGATGCGAATTTCAAGTGGGAGCCGCATCGACGTTGGGTCTCGTGCGAGCCTTTGTAGAATTTCGGCAAGATTCACATGGCCATCTCCCACCAGGTAGTAGGGATGTTCCGAATATACAAAAATTCGTATTCGCGAATACGAATGCCGAATACAAATACTCTTATGAATATTCGCGAATACGAATACGAATACGAATACATGACCTTGAGTGAATAATATCAACATCAACATCGTTTTTGTACACCCTGCAAATTTTAGAAATAGTATGGAAAATACTTTTGTTTTTTATTTAATGTTATAGAATGGTTAATATTAAAAAAAATGTTTTATTTAATGTATGAATACCTGTTTTATATTTTTATTAAAATTCTTATCTATATTTCTATAATTTTAATGTCAAATACTCGTATAATATTCGTGTTGATTTTGACGAATACGATTACGAATACAAATATTGAAAATATAGCGAATACTCGCGAATACGAATACGAATACGAGTATTCGGAACATCCCTACCAGGTAGGCTGTTGATAACGCTCAGCTGATTTTTGTTAACATCGGAACAGGTTGAGTTTGCATGATAAGAACGACCGCAAAACCCTGCACATTGAAGACCAGGGTCCTTCTTTGTTATTACTTTCGCACAAGAATTACAAGACATTTGCACTTTGTTGTAGAAACGAAAATTATTCACTATTTATCACGAAAATTAGGACTTTTAGCACAGAGCGTTCACGATACGTCCGACACGTACGAAGGTTTCGTTCATATAACAGAAGTTCAAAATGTAGGAAGAATTTATTAAGCACCAGATGTTATGAGTTAGTATGGCTCCTCGACTTGCGTTGCTTTGGACATTTGATATAGCACCATACCCTTAAGTGAAAGCTTTTGCTTCAAAGTTACTACCACTGAATCAACATATTTTAACTATAGTAATGTTCCTTTACATGGAATGTAAATACTCTACTAGCACCAGGAAAAACAAGAGAATTAGTAAATGAATTGAAAAGGTACAAAACTGATGTTGCAGCAGTTGAAGAAATTAGATGGGAAGGAGCGGGAAAAATAAAAAAGAAAGATTATCTGATGTTATATGCAGGAGATAAAAAACAAGGAAGCAATGTAACTGGATTTATAGTTAATGGATTAAATATTAAACTTTAAAGCGATGAATGGAAGAATATCATATTTACAAATAAAATCAAAACCAGCGAACTTAACAATTATAAATTGCTATGCACCAACAGAAGTAGCAGATGATAGAGAAAAAGAACAATTTTATAATCATCTAGAAGACATGTATAAAAAAATAAACAAGCATGATATTTTGATATTTTTAGGAGACTTTAACGCCAAAATTGGTAAAGAAATATGTTATAGAGAGGTAGCAGGAAAAGACACCTTACATAACAATACAAATAACAATTGGGAGAGGTTGTGCGATTTTGCAGCAGCAACAAATTTAGTAATTAGTAGTACGAAGTTCAAACACAAACTAATTCATAAGATGACATGGCTAATCCCAGGTACAAACAGAGGGAATCAAATAACGGGTGTTCATAAACAGTCGTCATCCCAGTAGGTTTTGACTTCAAAAACGTATGTCTATTAAAATTGAGAAAAAATACGCTATGACAGTTCTCAATGACGTTTCATTGTGTTGCACGAATTAATCAAAGACATAACATTTTGTTTTTAAAGGCAACTGGGATGACGACTGTTTATGAACACCCGTTAGATCATGTGTTAATCTCCAGAAAAGATGCAGCATTTGTAAATGACGTAAGATCATTCAGAGGAACTAGTTTGTACACTGATCATTTGTTAGTTGTAACAAAAGTAAGAATCAGGAAAGAAAATAAAACAAAAATGATGGAGCAGAAAAAATGGATGATATCGAAGCTATACGATGAAGGCACAAGAAGACAATATCATGACGAAATAAATAAAGCTCTATCCCAAACACTACCAGGAAATGTTAACGAAATGTGGATATATACTAAAGAAAATATTAATATAATAGAAGCAGCAGAAGCAGAAATAGGGTATAGAAGACAGAAATCTTTTCAAGAATGGTACGACCAAGATTGTGAAGAAGTAACAAGAGGCAAGGGAAATGCAAGAATAAAATGGCTACACACAGGTGAAGAAGAAGATAAGAAAGCATAGAAAACAAAAAGGAACAAAGCAACTAAGCTATGCAAAGACAAGAAAGAAGAATGGTTGAACAAGAAAATGGATGAAATAGAAGAAAACAGAACAAAAAACATAAAAATCTTTTATCAATAAATCAGGAAGAATAAACACAAACATAATATCAAACCAAGAGGTATAAAAGATGAAAATGGAACAGTATTTTATGAAGAACACGAAATAAAAGCAGTACTTATGGCAAAATATTTTAAAAATTTACTGACAGACAATAATGCGGAAATGCAACAGGAACTCGAAGAAGTAGAAGATGAAAAGATAACAGAACCTACGCCAGAGGAAATAAAAGAAATTATAACAAAAATAAAAATGGAAGGTCACCAGGTTGCAATGGTATAAATAATAAGCAATACTTTATTCAACAGGCTAAAGCCCAATTAGAGAACAAAGAAAAGTATATCAAAGACATTATTACAAAAAAAAAAAAAAAAAAAATCAATTGACTACAAGTATTACAAGTAAATTAAATTAATAGGTTAGATCAATAAAATGAATTAATGGCTTACGAGTACATTCTTAAGATTAAATTAATGGCTCTGTGGTGCAAGACATTTCCACAGCAAAGTTTTAAACTGATTTACATTCAAGTAAAATATGTCCAGATCTATAGGAAGTGAATTATAAGATTGACACATTGCAACAACTGGAGATTTCAATTGACAATGGGTTCTGGGGTTTCCATAGAAAAATGATTCCGTTTGACGAGTTATTATGTTAGGAACATGCAGATTCAAATATGAAAGTAATGTTGGACAAAAAACTATACCATTTATGATTTTAAATAAGAATATCAGAATATTATGCTTCCGTCTAACGTCAAGCGAATAACAGTTTGATAATGTTAGTAAATTTTCGTAGTCGGAGTCGTTGACTCTTCCATTTATTCGATAATGACAATACTTCAGAAATTTCTTTTGAATTGACTCAATATCATGCTTTTGATAATTGTAAAATGGATTCCAGATAATTACATTGTATTCAAGTTTTGATCTAATTAAGGCCGTTAAATTAGTGAAGTTTTGTGTATGTCTGAATATAAAACCAAGTTTTCTATATGATGATAAAGTGATGGTGTCAATATGATTTCGCAATGAAAGTTTTGGATCAAATACTATGCCTAAATCTGTTATAGAAGTAACTCGCGGTATTGTTATGTGATTCATGGAATAATTGTATATAATATTAAGTTGCCTTCTTGAATATGTCACGACATTGCATTTATTTATATTGAAATGTACTGTATTTGTAATGGACCAATTATGAATTGAATCTACATCCCTCTGCAGTTCTTTACATGACTATTAGTTCATATTCTTATTTGGGTATTTCGCCACTCTGTAAATTAAAAAAAACAGAGCAAAACAATCAGTTACCCTTTCTTGATACACTAATCACACGCACAATAAATACTTTTGAAACATCAGTGTTTGAGCACTAATCAGGATCGAAGGTACAATGTTTGTAGCCTTCTCCGTTTTTTTTGCTATCTGGAAAACCGCTGATCGCCAGCTCGCCTTGGAATTTGTGGACTGTATGATTGTAGGTTTCACTGAGTTATACACACGTTGAAAAGCAAAAGTAGTAATTTATTGCCATAAATTAACACGAACAGTTTAACATTTACAAAGAATTAGCTTTCGGAGTGCGGACCGGTTTGCATGCTGCCACGTTGACAGATGAAACGTAAGTGTTTTTGGAATCGGATGCCGGCGAGGCAGTCTACTGCGCACAGTACGAATTCAGAATGTAAGAGAGGCGGCAAAAGTTTATAAAGTCCTTAACAATCAGTATACCGTAAGAAAACCAATACTAATAGGTACTTACATTTTAATTCCAACCATCACAAAAACATAAAGACAGGCATTGTAAAGTCTCTACGACAGAGCCAAAGTTGTTTTGCTCTAATGATAAAATTTTCAAAAAAGAAAAAGGATTTATTATGAGTGTTTTACAAGATAATGGCTATCGAGAGACTCTTGTTCGGAACATTTTCAATACACGAAGCAATGCCACACACATACAAAGGAATGACACTCAAAAATATAATACTCTAACTATACCACATATTCCAGGCATATCTGACAAAATTAGACGAATTGGAAATAGATTCAATGTTAGGACGGTATTCAAAACGATGAATACCTTGCGATCAGTTCTTACAAAAACTAAACCGTTCAACGAAGAACAACATTCAAGGAGTTGTATATATAGTATTCCCTGTGGATGCGGGAAATATTATATCGTTGAAACATCCAGACCTTTAGCAGTTCGAGTTAAAGAACATAAAAATATGATGAAAGCCTATCAATTCAATAAGTCTAAGCTGCCAGAACATGCTTGGGATAACAATCATAAAGTAAACTGGCATAACACAAAGATCTTGTCTAAAGAATCGATGTCAACTAAACGTAAAATTAAAGAGACGGCATATATTTTACTTAACGAAGAAAAATGCGTGTCGTCTTTCTCAATATTTTTAGACAATAGTTGGCTATCGATTCTTAAAGATGAGATCAAGTAGGTATAGATATCAACAAACGTCAATGTCAAACAATTTATTGGAGGTTGGTCGTTTTTCCTTCTAGTGAAAAAAGCTAAGTTTCTTGTTCTTTTTAATTGTTATTTGGGCTAAACTTTAATATAGCGTCCCCAGTCCACACACATATACGTGAATCTGTTAGTGTGTACGTAGTACACAATGTTCCATCATTTGTTTGGAAACCATTGTTTTTCGGGGGGTTTCTGCGCTTGCGCGGCATACGTCAAACCCAGTGGGTACGCTATACTGAAGTTTTCCCGTTATTCGTTGATAACGCGGGCAGATTGCCCCTCGAAACGTTCGTTATTAATATTTTCGTTATTTAATATTTTTAATTTGCAGAGTGGCGAAATACCCAAATAAGAATATGAATTATGAATTCACGCCACAAAGAAGTTTCAGAGATTATGACTCATTAGTTTCGACACATTTAAATAATTTAAGATCATCTGCATATAGCAGAATTCGGAGTGCTTTATATATTCGGTTATGTCATTAATAAATATAAGGAACAATAATGGACCCAACACTGAACCTTGTGGAACTCCTGATGTAGCACAAAAATGTGTAGAAATACTGTTATTAAAATAAACATACATCTGACGATCACTCAAATATGAATCAATCAATTTAATAGTATTAACATGAAACCCAAACGACTCTAATTTTAATAATAAAATGTAATGATCAACTTTATCGAATGCCTTAGAAAAATTCCTTTATACACTTCACCGCAAAATTAAGGGATCAGAAATAAAAGTGCAATATTTTTTTTATCGTTGAAAATATTGTTACGAAGCTCATAGGCAATAAAGATAGCACTATTTATCGCTACATGTGCATATTTTAGGGAAATTCATAGCTTGAGATATCACAAAAATGCTGCTTGATAACAAATACTGCAGATATCGCATAAGTCTTGTAATTAAAGGTTGTCTGTCAGGGTGTTCTAAACAATTGGTACAGTGATATAAATTAAAATAAATGGCAGCCGATGTCCATAGAAACTCTTTTTCGGAGGTAGATGTATCTAAAGTGGTCACACTGCTCGAGGAAGGCTATACTCAGAGAGAAGTTGCTGCAAGGCTTTTAGTTGCCCAGTCAGTGATCTGCAGAGTTTCTTGGCGGTTTCGAATGACAGGTAATTATACCAGGGGACCTGGCCAAGGTCGTAAAAAGAAAACAACCATGCGTGAAGACCGGTATTTGGCCGTAACAGCGAGACGTGAAAGGTTCATCACTGCTCGATCACTGAAGAATGATCTCCAGCGATCCACCGGAACAGTCATTAGCTGCGATACCGTATTGAGGAGACTACATGATGCTGGTATGAAGGCAAGACGTCCTGCAACCGGTGCAATTTTGACCCCCCCTTCACCAGAGGCTACGTTTAACATTTGGTCATTATCGTTTGAACTGGGGAGATGAAGAATGGGCAGCAGTGTTGTTCACCGACGAGTCTAAATTTACTCTAACCACCTATGATCGAAGCTATGTTATTTAATGTTTATTAATAGTCCGATCTTTATTGCCTATGAGTTTCATAACAATATTTTCAACGATAAAAAAAATATTGCACTTTTATTTCTGATCCCTTAATTTTGCGGTGAAGTGTATTTAATCAACTAGATTCTTATTTTCTAAGGCCTCCAACACAAATTGTGTAAATATTGCCAAAGTAGTACATGTAGAACGATTTTTCATGAAACCATGCTGGTTCAATGATAACTGCTCTGCAATTTGATTATTAATATTATATCATGTATAATAGATTTAAATAGTTCTCTCAATGTCATTTTTTTTTTGGCAGTGGTCTATTATGATGTGTGATATACACCCTAGACAGTGGAAAAAGTCCGATAAAAACACATCAGATTCAAATACTTTAGCAAAAACGGATAGAATTGATATGGGATGGTAATTTTCAATACAATTTTTTTCAAGATTTATGTATGGGGCAAAATTTGGAGATTTTCCATTGCTCCGAACATGTTTTTAAACTTAAATTAAATAATTTACATAAAGGAGCAATGAAAATCCAAACATCCTTTCAATACATATGTAGGAATGTTAACAGCATGCTTTATTTCATTTTCAGTAATGTTAGAGAAAATAATGCTATTGTAGGAAATATCTGTAGAAGTATCACTATTAATTTAGGTGTTTTTTGTAAAAGGACGCTGCTGAAATATTTATCAAAACTCTTGAGTCACAGACTCAGGTGAATTTAAAACTTCGCCATTTATGAACATAGGTGTTGGAGAAGTTCTATTTTCGTTTTTCTTTTTTATATAGGTCCAAAAGTTTTAAGGGTCTACTGAGATGTTCTGCTCTACGTTGCTAATATATTCAGCATAGCAAAATTTGATTTTGTTTTTATTGTTGATTTAAGACGTTTATAGTTATTTTGATACTCCTGCTTTCCACATTTATGATGCAGTTGTCTGTTTTTGTGTTTTAACTTTATTAATTTCTTTTATTTCAGCATTGAACCAGCATGGGTACATTTTTTTACACGTGGTGAACTTATAAAATACGGGGAGAACATCTACACGTCAGAATACATTCAATCATTAGAAACATCTGGAGGGAAAATAAGTTGCCAGAAGAATGGAATAAGGGAGTAGTAAGAATATTACATAACAAAGGAGACCTCGAAAAATGTTGCAACTGTAGAGGAATAACCCTTTTAAATTCAACTTACAAGATTTTGTCCACTCCTACAAGCACGATTAAGAGAATATGCTGAAAACAAAATTGGAGACTATCAATTCGGATTTGGCAAAGGAAAAGGAACGACAGGTGCCATCCACATTATGAAATAAATTATCGAAAAAGGGTACGAATTCAACATAAGACTCCACATATTATTTGTCGATTTTAGGAATGCCTGTGACAGTATTAAAAGAGGAGTGCTTTTCAATGATATGCAGAAGCTGGGAATCCCAAGTAAGATAATTAGTTTAATTAAAATGACATTAGATCAAACACAGATCAGCATTAGAACTAATGTTGGAATCACTGAATACTTTCATGTAAACTTAGGCGTTGAAGAAGGGGATGCACTATCAGCTACTCTTTTTAACTTAACTTTGGAAAGCATAATAAGAAACATTAGCCATATAAGAAATATTATAAGAAATGAAGCACAAATCATAGCATATGCAGACGATGTGGTTATAATAGCATGTAGCAAAAGCAAGTTAGATGAACTGGTAAGAAGAATGGACGAGGAAGCAGTAAAAAGAGGACTACATATTAACGAAGACAAAACCAAATATATGATATGTCAAAAGAAACACCAGTCAAGGAAGACCATTGAGATATGTATAAGACAATCTTTTTAACACTTTAAGAAGTTTTATTTGAGCTAGAACCTCTTTAACAATATCCTTACAAAAATAATTTATACAAGGCAGTTCGTTTAAATTTAATAATTGAATGTTACCCCTAATCCTACTAGGCCTGACGTAGTTCACTGTGTGTTATTTCGGCAGCCGGCTATTGTAGTATTGGCTAGCTCTTATGGAAATTCGGTGCTGTTATATTATACCGCTCCCACTCCCAATTAGGCAATCTCTTATGAGTGTCAAGGGCAATTATAATATAATTAGAGCAGAATACTTGTGGTATGATATGGACACGTCCAACTAATAGCAAATGGAAGACTTCTTAAAGATGAAATAGCATGTGATCACTTAACGGATATTAATTTGTTAATGACGACAGGCTAGGAGGCGCATATCCTGGCTCAAAAACCTAAGAACATGGTTCTCGACAACAACAACAGGACTTTTTCGAGCAGCTACGAATAAAGTCATGATAGCTAGAATGATTGCCAACATCCGGTCGGATTGGCACGTGAAGACTGACGACACCATATGAAGATGAAAATGAAGACGAAAAGAATGATGTAGTAGTTAATAATTAAAATCTTCAATGGTGAAGTTAATTACCCAGCGGACTATTTTATAGCAGAGTTTGACTAAAATAAAGTACTGATGCGATGGACTGATTTGGAAACCTTAGTTTGTAAAAGTCATTGAGAGGACTAGCAAGATTATTTATTCAGAGTGCGAAACGAATTACAACAGACATAGGGTGACCACCCGTCCCGATTTGCAAAGGACAGTCCCGTGTTCGATGACCATTTTGGTTGATATCGCTCGGGACATAACATTTTCTGATTTAGAAACTAAATTTATTTTCCCGCTATGTTTCATGGAATTACGGCTTCTCTTCGTCAGGGTCCATGTATGAATGCATATTCAAATACGGCCAGCAAGGTGTCTGAAAAAGCATAAACTTCCAAGTAATAGAATATCAGTGTAATCTGCAGATAATGCAGCCATAAATTTAGGAAAACTCAGTCTTTAAAATACAATCTGTCGAAAATGATAAACTCTTAGCTGCACATTGTCCGGTACATATTTTACATAACACACCTAAGAAGGCACACGGTTTACTACATTTCATTGTGGTGGCATTTGTTTTGAACATATTCAGCCATTTTTCTGTGTCTGCGAAAAGACTGGAGTCGCTTAAGGACATATATGATTATTTTAATACGGAATATGCTCTGTTACTATGGCATGTGACCACTCGGTGGTTATCCCTTTTACCCACCATAGATAGACTTCTGAAAGCTTGGGCAGCTGTTAGTTCTTACTTTCATACACTGAGCGAAGAAGAATGCCCAAAATCAGTTTGGAATTTCGTAAAAGACGACTTGGGCTGCAAAGATCCTACTGTTTTGATGTCCGCGGAAATATACTTACATTTTGACATATTAAATATTTCCAGTAACAATATAAAAATACTGGAATCACATTCCCTTACAGCACCGGAAGTATTCGATATAATGCTAAACATAAGAAAAAGTTTAGCAAGTCACCTGAGAGATGAATTTTACAGTGCAACTGCTAGAGAAAATTATACAATTTTTTAAGCTACACGAATTGTGAGCGATTTTAAGAAATTTTATATTGAAACAATAGTGTTTAAATTCATGGTTTAATTTTACAGAAGAAAATTATTTAATTGTAATAAATCAATTTTCGTAAAAAAATTAAATTTTGAATGTCGACCTGGAACGTGCAGTCCAATTTCTGAAGCTCACTGATATAAATTCTGACGATTTATATGAAGACATGGTAGTAGACAGCACTTTAATTAAGGAAGCTTCCAAAAATTCCGATCTCATTTTTGACAAAAAGTGAGCATTGGTATTTTTGACATTAAGAAGAAACAAAATAGATACTCCAAATTTGAAAAACTTATTAACTTTTATTTTTAGTATTCCATGCTCCAATGCTCATGTTGAAAGAGTATTTAGCTTAATGGCCACACACTGGTCAGACGTAAGGAATCGTAGTTCAGTAGAATTGATAAAAAATGAGTTATTGATAAAGCTGAATTATAAATTAAATTTTCCAAAATTTTCATAAAAAATTGATGATGCCCGAAAATCAAAATATATTGAATCGCATAACCGGAAGTATTGTGTTTACTCTTGTGATTTTTCAGTTTTTTCGATTTTTTCAAAAACGGTTCTAAAGATTTTTTTAAAACTTTACATTTTTAATGTGTAATGATGTGAGATAGGTGATTTTCCAGTTTTTTATTAACTCCTATTTTAAATAGAACACCCGGTATTTTATTACATTTTTAAATTGGGCCTAAAATTTTAGAGAAAATTTGTCTTTTCAACTAACTCTCTATTTTGTATGGTTTCTGTAGAATTTGTAACTTTTGAAAATTTGTGACAAATGCTTTGGCTAATTATAAGATCACTGCAAAAGGAAGTTGTGTGAATGTATTACACCAGATTTTTAAAAATGTCTATTACGGTAAAAAATTAAAGGTTGGCAACGTTGGTGATGATCAGTGCAATGAATTAAAATTTTACTGATTGGATCAGTTGGGGGCAGTTGCAGTAAACTATAGAAAAGGAAAAAAACAGAGATAATCAAATGGAAAATCATCTCACATCAATATACATTTAAATTGTAATAAAAATGTAACGTTTGAAAAAAATCGTTAGAGCCATTTTTGAACAAATCGAAAAACTGAAAAATCACGAGAGTAAACACGATACTTTCGGTTATGCGATTTTCTTCAAAAGCTTGCTGTCATATCTAGATAGTAAACAAAAGTTATATATGAAGTTTCAACGTCATACCTCTTTTCGTTTTTGAGATATTCTGTTCACAGACCCACAGGCAGACAGGAGAGACACCAATGAACAAAAACATGTTTTTTGGGATCAGGGGACTCTAAAACGTGAAGATCTGTTGAAAACTCAATTTAGAATTTTTGGGGTGAATCCAATACTTTCTTTATTGTAAAAGGAAATAAATATGAAATGATCTTACCAAAATTTGTTGGCTATGTAGCTTACAGAAGTGTCATAGAAGAAGAATCGTTAATTCAGTATGTTATAGAATAGATGGCATACAAAATGATGTGAAGAACAAAATAGTACTGTTTGGTGCCAATACCATTAAAGAAATGAAATAATGAAATCAACTATACGGTAATTTTGTGTCAAATACGTATGATCGAAAACTTTCAACGTCTAGAGGGCTGTGGATTTTTAAAAAATTAAATTCATCTACGACCACTACTAAAAGCAGGCCTTTTAGCGCTAGCTTGTTGCACTAAAAGTGACGTTTTATAGTTTACCGTGGTTAAAGAAATCAGCGGTTCACTTTTAGCACATGGGCTAAAAGTGAAGTGAGGTTATAAAACTACAATTTCGAACTGGAAGTGAAGTTGTAAAGTTATTCTAGTTGCCGTTACAGGTAAAGTGTTTTTGAAATAATTAAAGCGTTATATAATGAATACAGTCAGATGTGGAGTATTAATAATTACATTTCGTAACTGACCTTGACTACTGTCAAACATTCGCCCGCGCGGCATGGTCTACTGTTTATAATGACATAAATTAGAAGTGTCGTAGATGCAAACCTTTGTTAAATCGGTATTTATGGATTAATAACAGTAAAATTAAGGTCGTAGATAATAGTTATTTACTATACAAGTGGGATAACAGCATCATTAATATACGTGTGTGTAAGCACACAAGTATATTAATGATACATTATCACACATGTATTTTACAAAATTTTATCTACGACTGCCTAAAATTGAGAAAAGTGCATTACGAGAAATGTCAGATCTGTCATTTTCAAAAATATTTTAGTAGGCAAATGTCATTTATTTGACACTATTTCAGTTACGTAATGAAGTCATTACACAACTCAGTTGCGTAATGAAACCATTACATAACTGAGTGGTGTAATGAGCTTCATTACCTAACCGAAATAGTGTCAAATGAGTGACGTAATGCGTTACTTATCCGACTGGAGTAGATAATAGTATATTATACATCAAGGTAACGAAGCGCAGTATTATAACCTGAGCGCATATTAGATACTGAGCGTAGTCTAAAGTATCTAAAGCGCGAAGGTTATAAGACGATTCGCTACCGTGGTGTATATACTATTTTTTACACTACCAAACGGCTTAATACCCAAATTCCCAACAAATTTCGAACATATTTTAACTGTCAACCTGACAATACAGCTCTTTAAAACGTCAAAATTAAAATAGTCATATTTGGTAACTTGGCAATTTATTAGTTACCACGGTGAAAATTGTTTATTTTACTTTCTCTCCCATGGTGGAGAAAATCAACTTCACGACCTAAAGATAGGCCAATAACGGTGCGTTCTGAGACTAGTAGTGCAAAAAATATTGTATGCAACGTGTGCTAAAAGTCGTTTATGCACGAGACATATTCCTTTTAGCACTTGTTGCATAAATAGCTATTATGTGGGCAGTGATGAGTAAAGCTACTTTAATAATATAACCTATACAATTTGAGTTTTTGACAGATAAACTTAAATTTTACAGGATGTTTAATGTCGAGCACTCGGCAATTCTGTGTATGGAAAATGCAGTAAATTTTGAAAAGCTGTAGTTGTTTTTGGTACTAACATTTTTATGTATTCAACAAGAATGTTTGTATTTGTTGAAATGGCAATCCTGACATAACCTTACACTGACATATAAAATTCCAATGTGACTTTTACTACCACGACTGCCAACAATAGTATATTTCAAACCAAGGTAAGAAAGTGCAGTCTTGCATACCGAGCGCAAAGTTTATAAACCGAGCCGCAGGCGAGGTTTGTAATTGCGCAAGGTATGCAAGAGCACTTTCTTAACGAAGTTTGAATACTATTTTTTTCCCAGCCGGCCTCAGTGGAGCAAAATTTGACACTATAAAAATAATTCAACAGACTGTTAAAGTTGTTAAAGGTGACAATATCCTGCAAAATATGCAGCATGTTTTCCGATTTTATGCTGTTCTCAAAATGTTTCTAAACAGTTTTATTCATAAGTAACTTTGAAAACTTAAAATTTTGTCGTTAAAAAATTGCTTTACTATTTATACTTTTTGAGGTTATGTCCACTGAGGTCAAACTGTCAAAGCAGTTTTGGTTGGATTAAAAAAAAGCGCGGGCGCGCACTGTGATTTTTAGCCTCTCCTGTCGTGACTACGCATGCGAGAGATGTTAATTTAATTCCTTCGAATGAAGGGCCACTCACGGGGCCACTTAAGGTTTCGTACTTACCTGCATCAAAAGAATGTGAACACTCACAGAATGCATTTCTAATTCCTCGTATAAACAATCTGTAACACAAGTCATAAAGTCAATTATCCGTCAACTATTAATATGTCAGCTGTCAGAATCAGCGCGCGTCAGCAGTCAGCTAACATGCGGTACAGTTTCTTCATAAAAATTGCATGATTTACTTTCTTACCTAGGTGAGAAAAACGAACTTTCTTACCTCAGATGAGGTGAGCAATGCCTACTATTCTAACCGGCTGGGAAAAATAGTATATTTCAAACCAAGGTAAGAAAGTGCAGTCTTGCATACCGAGCGCAAAGTTTATAAACCGAGCCGAAGGCGAGGTTTGTAATTGCGCAAGGTATGCAAGAGCACTTTCTTAACGAAGTTTGAATACTATTTTTTTCCCAGCCGGCCTCAGTGGAGCAAAATTTGACACTTTAAAAATAATTCAACAGACTGTTAAAGTTGTTAAAGGTGACAATATCCTGCAAAATATGCAGCATGTTTTCCGATTTTATGCTGTTCTCAAAATGTTTCTAAACAGTTTTATTCATAAGTAACTCTGAAAACTTAAAAATTTTGTCGTTAAAAAATCGCTTTACTATTTATACTTTTTGAGGTTATGTCCACTGAGGTCAAACTGTCAAAGCAGTTTTGGTTGGATTAAAAAATAAAGCGCGGGAGCGCACAGTGATTTTTAGCCTCTCCTGTCGTGAGTACGCATGCGCGAGATGTTAATTTAATTCCTTCGAATGAAGGGCCACTCACGGGGCCACTTAATAAGGTTTCGTACTTACCTGCATCAAAAGGATGTGAACACTCACAAAATGCATTCCTAATTCCTCGTATAAACAGACTGTAACACAAGTCATAAAGTCAATTATCCGTCAACTATCAATATGTCAGCTGTCAGAATCAGCACACGTCAGCAGTCAGCTAACATGCGGTACAGTTTCTTCATAAAAATTGCATGATTTACTTTCTTACCTAGGTGAGAAAAACGAACTTTCTTACCTCAGATGAGGTGAGCAATGCCTACTATTCTAACCGGCTGGGAAAAAAAATTTTTGACAAAATAATTCCACAGCCCTCTAGTCTAGACGTTGAAAGTTTTCGATCATACTGTACCGTAATAATAATAATAATTGTGCGTCTGAACTGAAATGAAATAATTTAATATATTTCCAAGGTTGGCGACACGGGTAACTTAGTTATTGTTTTGTGCGGGTAACCCTGCATATTAGGAATATTTAGGAATTGTGCTATGCATACGGCTACTCTGCAATATTGTTTTGTGCGTACTTACTATATTGCTAGCAGGGTCTCGGAACGGCCGAAAATATTACTGCGCCGACATATATAGTCTCACTTTGAGTATAACGCTTCTCGTGCGCATGCCTGAGAGTTCAAACTCCGCCTTTCGAAGCGAATTTTAAACTTGACTGGGAGGTATACTTTCCCCACCGCGCGGACGACGCCGACGCGCTTGCGCAGCTCACCATATACATTGAAGAGTTGGTTGTCTGTCTCACTTCCTGGGTGACCCCCCAACTCATAGCCGCTAGCAATATAGTTCATTAAAATAGTTATTTTCATTACAAGCGTCGAAAGTAGCAAATATCGTGCGAGTGTTGATTAGACAAACGAGGGCGTAGCGAAGCGAAGCCCGAGTGGATCTAAAACATGAGCACAGATATTTGCACTTTCGAGCGAGTTATGAACACTATTTTTTAGACGACCACTTAAAGTAAATTCTATTTTTAAGAATTGTTTTTATTTCGTTTGCAAAATTGATTGTTATATTATTATTGGTACAATTATAAAAAATTAGAGCTTGTTGGAAGCAGAGCAACGAATAAAGCAAAAGCGTCTGTACTCTGTATTATTTGAATCACGGTCTGCTTAATTGTGTGACAAACGTCAAAGTGACGTTTGTCACACAATTAAGCAGGCCGTGATTTGAATAACTTTGTGCAGTTACGATATGACTAGTACGATATAATATCGTGCTAGTGTATGAAATTGTCAACTTTCTGTAGTAGGCTGCTGTCGCGATAATGTTACTTTCATATGTGGTCGTCTAAAAAATATATAGTAGCAGGAAGCAGAGTTGTGGGTGGTCTAGACCAGTGTTGCCAACTCTACTACTATAGTAACAGATTTATTACTTTTTACTCGCGCCTATTACGCTATTACTTTTAAAGCAAAATTTATTACGTTTTACAATTTCTATTACTATTCTACACTCACCGGCACGAAAAACGAAGCACTTGCATTTTTTTATTAGATTTAAAATTGTATCTCTTTGTGATGTTTTATTAGTACATTTATTATTATACATGTATTATACATTTAACATTATAACATGTATAATAAATGTATAATAATAAATGTAATAATAAAACATCACAAAGGGATACAATTTTAAATCTAATCAAAAAATGCAAGTGCTCCGTTTTTCGTGCCGGTGAGTGTATTACGTTTCTATTAAATTTCTTTTTTTATGTTAGAAAAAATCTGTAGGTAATAGTTTTTAGTTAAACATTAACAGACTATATGAATTTATGTTGTCTTTTATAATAAAGGGCCAATTTATCACTATTATTTTGTACTTGTAAAATTTTTTGAACTTTGCTCGGCATGGGGAAATCGCAGGATAGTAAAACTCTTGAAAAATGTGTCGGCTCTTGTGTAAAGTAAATAGTCATCGGTATTATATGGTCATTTTTTTTTTCATATGAAATGCAGGGAACGTATTGCTATTTGATAGAATTGTGTTGGTACATACGTTTCTAGTTACTATTTTTGCAGTGAGGTTAGGTTTCATGTTGACTGGTTGACATCTTAATTATTTTAAATTGTAGTACTGTTTGTTATAAACTGAATTTGGCCTCAGTCCTTAGATTTTAAAATCAGATTTCAAGTTTATAGTAGGCACAACTAAAATTTAAAATAATTAAATGTCAACCACTCAACATGAAATCTAACCTTACTCTAAAAATAATGTACCAACACAAATCAGTTTAGTGATATTGCTTATTGCCAATTGTTACCTTAGAATTTTACGGAAGTGCTGAGGGGCCAGAGTAGCGTGATGTTTTTAAGACGATTAGTAGTTGCAATGCAACGCGACTAACAGACGCGCAATCGTTAGTCGTGTTGTATCGCGACTAGCAGACGCGCAACTGTTAGTCGTGTTGTATTGCGACTAACAGACGCGCAACTGACAGTTGACAGATGCCAGGTGACAGAACACAAATAATAGATGACAGGTGGAAGACGACACGAGACAGATGACAGGTGACAAATGTCAACTGTTATCTGTCATCTCTCAGCTTTCAACTGTCATCTGTCAATTGTTATTTGTCAACCGTTATCTGTCAATTGTCAACTGTCAACTTTCATCTGTCGTCTGTCAATTGTCATCTGTTATTTGTCATCTGTCAACTGTCATTTGTTACTTGTCAACTGCCATCTGTCAACTGCAATTTGTCATCTGTCACCTGTCAACTGTCTTCTGTCATCTATCAACTGTCAGTTGTGCGTCTGTTAGTCACAATACAACACGACTAACAGTTGCGCGTCTGCTAGTCGCGATACAACACGACTAAGGCCGTCCGCTCACTGAGACGACGCGATTGCGACGCAACTGACAAGAAACTCTTAAGCGATAATCGCGTGGCGATTGTTCTATGGGTTTATGTACTTCACTACACACTGCTGCGATTGCGATGCGATCGCGATGCAACTTGCACAAAATAATTGCTCGCGACTGTCAGTGCCAATCGCGAAGCGATTAGTTGCGTTGAAGTTGCGGGGTAAAATGCAAAGAATGTGAAACTAGTACAAATTTATTCTTGTATTGAAGGTGCGTCTTTCAATCGACGACTTAACCTTTTCCACTAATACATTAAAGCTCTCTTTTGACATTCGGTAGCATGATTTTGCTCATGTTGGGAGAGCTCTCTTGCTGCGACAAAATACAAGTCTTGCATTTTTTATTATTTTTGATATAGGGGTGAACGTGAACCTCCATTTCGGTTTCCTGTCCTTATTTCGTAAGTATCAGTAAGCTACAACCACGTCATCATCATCGTCATTCGAAAGTATTCTGCAGCAGACTGAAAACAAGTTGCTCTGATGTGCATAACACGAGTTGCCGTCGCGATCGCATCGTAGGTATGTCGTAGTTGCATCGTAATCGCGTCGGACCAGTGGACGGAGAGTTACGCGTCTGCTAGTCGCGATACAACACGACTAACGATTGCGCGTCTGTTAGTCGCGTTGCATTGAAACTACTAATATCGTCTTAAATACATCACGCTACTCTGCTACTGAGCTGGCGCGGCGCATTCAACAAAATACTTTCGATTTTATCTTTTCGCACGCACAGAATGCTTGATTTTTGCGCGCAAGCACAATTTACAAATTTTGATGTTTCTACGTACGCATTTTCGTTCATTGCAAATTTAGTTTGTTGCTTCTGTGAAAATTCATTTTGTATTTTTTTCGTACAAAAATGTCGTAAAACTAACCTAATTTAACGTTTCAGTCACAGAACAATAATCAGACAGATAAAAGCTAAGTTTCAAACCGGCTGGCGTGGTTCTGAACTTCAATCCCCGGATATGCCGAGTCATAACTTTGTATTTGTCGCAAATGAACAGGCCGCTGAGAGATTAGTTACTGTTTTGTGGCTGAGAGCCGGCAGGCACGCTGATCTAGAAGGTCGTGGCATTTCCATATAAAAAAATCTGGTGTGATACACTCACACAACTTCCTTTTACAGTGATCTTATAATTAGTCAAAAATTTCATTTTTAATTTTTAACCATTTGTTAAAAATTTTCAAAAATTACAAATTCTACAAAAACGGTACAAAATCGAGTGTTAGTTGAAGAGACAAATTTTCTCTAGAATTTTAAGGTGAATTCAAAAATGTAATAATATACCGGGTGTTTTATTTAAAATAGGAGTTAATAAAAAAAATAGAAAAAAAACAAAAGAAACCCACTTTAGAAGTATTCAACTGGAAAATCACCTATCTCACATCAATACACATTAAAAATGTAAGAAAAATGTAAAATTTAAAAAAAATCGTTAGAGCCGTTTTTGAAAAAATCGAAAAAAACTGAAAAATCACAAGAGTAAACACCTACTTCCGGTTATGCGATTTTCTTCAAAAGCTTGCTGTCTCATCTACATAGTACACAAAACTTATATATGAAGTTTCAATGCCATACCTATTTTCGTTTTTGAGATATTCTGTTCACAGACACACAGACAGACAGACACACAGACAGACACACAGACCAATGAAAAAAAATATGTTTTTTGGGTTCAGGGGACTCTAAAACGTGAAGATCTGTTGAAAACTCAATTTCGAATTTTTGGGGTGAATCCAATACTTCCTTTATAGTAGTAAAAGGAAGTAAAAATGGGCTATATAACTTTCCATAGTTAGTCTACAGAGGTTAAAGACCGAGTTCAAAAGTTAACGCTAACATAAAAAATCTGGTGTGATACACGCACACAACTTCCTTTTACAGTGATCTTATAATTAGTAAAAAATTTCATTTTTGATTTTTAACCATTTTTTTAAAATTTTCAAAAATTACAAATTCTACAAAAACGGTACAAAATCGAGTGTTAGTTGAAGAGACAAATTTTCTCTAGAATTTTAAGGTGAATTCAAAAATGTAATAATATACCGGGTGTTTTATTTAAAATAGGAGTTAATAAAAAAAATAGGAAAAAAAACAAAAGAAACCCACTTTAGAAGTATTCAACTGGAAAATCACCTATCTCACATCAATACACATTAAAAATGTAAGAAAAATGTAAAGTTTAAAAAAAATCGTTAGAGCCGTTTTTGAAAAAATCGAAAAAAACTGAAAAATCACAAGAGTAATCACCTACTTCCGGTTATGCGATTTTCTTCAAAAGCTTGCTGTCTCATCTACATATTACACAAAACTTATATATGAAGTTTCAACGCCATACCTCTTTTCATTTTTGAGATATTCTGTTCACAGACAGACACACAGACAGACACACAGACCAATGAAAAAAAATATGTTTTTTGGGATCAGGTGACTCTAAAACGTGAAGATCCGTTGAAAACTCAATTTCGAATTTTTGGGGTGAATCCAATACTTCCTTTATAGTAAAAGGAAGTAAAAATCTGGTGTGATACACGCACACAACTTCCTTTTACAGTGATCTTATAATTAGCCAAAAATGTGATTTTAAATTTTTAAGCATTTGTCAAACATTTTCAAAAATTACAAATTCTACAAAAACGGTACAAAATAGAGCATTAGGTGAGCAGACAAATTTTCACATATAATCTCATAAGAGCATTAATTCTTTCAGGAAATTTTTTGAGTGCGTTGCAACAACGTCGTATTATTGTTATTGGAATGCACGAAAAATTATTTCCGGATATGAATTAATGCTCGAATGCAGATTCGGTAAGAAAATCGTAACGACACAAACCCTAAAAAGAAGTAATGTCTACCTACAAAAAATTTCCAAGAAATTTTTTAGTTGTCTTGGTTACGGCTCGTGAACTAATTTTTCTATTGGTCATCAATGAGTGGCGTACGATTTTCAAGGGTAATACCACAAAAGGTGAAAATTTTTTGAGAATTTTTTTGTTCACATGCAAATTATTGCGTTTGAATTTCTCGAAACCAAAACTTCGTTAAAAATTCCGCGAGACCGCAGGTCGAGTGGAATTTAAGCAGTTTTTGTTGAGAGAAATTTGCAATAATTTGCATGTTGACGAAAAAAATTCTCTTACAAAATTTTGTCTTGAGTGGTATTTGGAAAGATTATTCAACAATATGGGTAGATGACTTTTACCGTGTTCGACAGCACACATTTTTAACATTTTCCACTATTAATTCAATACTGGAGCTGCCAACACGATTATTATGAGTTTTTAGAACGACGCTGATTTGAAAACTTTGACTTTGACGTTTTGGTGAAATGTCAGTCAAAGGCTACTCACTAAATCGAAATCACTGAAAACAATTGGGCTCGCGAAAAAAACACTGTGACATTAAGGCCCGGTTGCAGAAAGCAATGTTAAGGGCCGGTTGCAGAAAGCAATGTTAAGTCTGGTGTTAGCTAACGCGACGTCAAAGTGAACAAAAACGAATCAAATCTCAAATGCAAATGGCATATATCTAATACTTACTATATTGCTAGCGGCTATGAGAGGGAAACTCACCAAGGAAGTGAGACAGATAACCAACTCTTCAATGTATAATGGTGAGCTGTGCGCAAGCGGGGCGGCGTCGTCCGCCCAATGGGGAAGTGATCAAGTTTAAAATTCGCTCCTAAAGGCAGAGTTCGAATTCCCACGCATGCGCACGAGACGCTTTATACGCTAAGTGAGACTATATCGGCGCCGTAATGTTTTCTGGCGTTCCGAGACCCTACTAGCAATATATGTGTATTATATATATGGCTTATGGTAACTAATACATTAGTAAACAAAATTTGATGCGATTTTGTTCACTTTGACACCAGACTTAACATTGCTTTCTGCAACCGGGCCTAGGTGTTTTCAATGACAGTCAATTTTGATTGGCCGTTTCTGACAAATTGAACAATTTTCATTGGTTTGTTTATTATAGTGTTGAATAATCTCTAGAATTTTAATCTGAATTCAAAAATGTAATAATATACCGGGTGTTCTATTTAAAATAGGAGATAATAAAGAAAATAGAAAAAAAACAAAATAAACCCATTCTAGAAGTATTGAACTGGAAAATCACCTATCTCCTTCAATACACATTAAAAATGTGAAGTTTGAAAAAAATCGTTAGACCCGTTTTTAAAAAAATCGAAAAAACTGAAAAATTACAAGAGTAAACATCTACTTTCGGTTATGTGATTTTCTTCAAACGCTTGCTGTCGCATCTATACATAGTACACAAAACTTATATATGAAGTTTCAACGCCATACCTCTTTTCGTTTTTGAGATATTCTGTTCACAGACACACATTGACAGACAGACACACAGACAGACAGACAGACAGACCAATGAAAAAAAATATGTTTTTTGGGTTTAGGGGACTCTAAAACGTGAAGATCTGTTGAAAACTCTATTTCGAATTTTTGGGGTGAATCCAATACTTCCTTTATTGTAAAAGGAAGTAAAAACTGATGATTTTGATGGATTTGAGTAGAATTTAAATTATTATGTCTATTATATACCCAAACTGCCAAATCTATTACTATTTTTTTAAATTTCTATATCGGAAAAAAATCAAGAGTTGGCAACCCTGGTCAAAACATTTTTATCTGAGAAAAGTGAAACTGCTGACCAAATATCTCACATAAAAATGCAATGAGCAGTATTAAAAGCAGAATAGATTAATATTAACTATAAAAAAAATGAGTGGTGAAGTAGTAGCATTATAAAACCGTCATTTGCAGAAGGTTTCCTTTTAATCGGAGAGATTTTTAGGTTAGAATATTAAAAATAAACAATGGGATTATTATAATTAAATTAATACCATTTTAAAGCATACAATTAGCTGGAAGTACTACGTCTCAAAATGGAGCAACAACAACATGATCCTTACAGGAAAATGTTAACAGTGGCAATTTCGAGTATCCTTTTAGAGCTGGGAGCTGACACAGCCGATCGAGACACGTTGGGAACTTTAACAGAAATGCTTCAGTGCTGTAAATCGCTTGTATTACATCAACATTCACAACTTTAATTTCTATTTTTACAGTTTTAAGTGAAATTGGTTCAATGAGTAAAAATTATTGCGAGTTGTCAGGACGAAGCGAACCAGTAATAGCGGATATTATTTTAGGCTTTGTTGAAATGGGTATGTTAAGTTAAAACTAACAGCTGTGGCAACAATATAATGTACTTTGTTTTTCCAGGCATAGATTTTAGTCGGCTGCAGCACTATGTTAAAAGCGGCAAACATGCCGTTTTACCGACCTTGCAAACCCAGCAGCCCCAGAAACAAATGAATATGCTGCAAGCTGGAACGAAACAGTCTCTGCCCAGCCACATTCCTCAACACCTGCCCACTTTTCCTGATCCACACGCTTATATTCGTACACCTGTAAGTGGAAACGAGCAATGCTAGGAAGTCGCTGAATTTTAACTTTCAGACCCACAAGCAACCAGTAATAGACTATGAGGCTATCAGGGAAAAATATGCAATACAGAAAAAAGACATGGAGAAAGCCTTGACGAAATTTTTGTGCAGGACCAATTCCACGCATAATTTGTTTGATAATGAAGAGGCTAATATTTTTCCATGTAAGTATTGCTGTCGTATAAATTGTGAAGTGCCAGGTTTGTCATAGTTCCCATACGGGAAATTCAACATTAGCACAATGCGTTATTTCGTGCTATTGATTTTCACTGCCTTCGTCACTGGTCACAAATATAACTTGCTGTAATTGTCTTTTTAGTCTCTTATGAATACGTCATTGGTAATCTTACCTAGCGAATTTGTCTGTGCACTATCACAGTTATAAATGGTATATTTGTTGCTTAGTTTACGGATATGATCAGTTATGTGGGATTTTTAACTCGCGGTGGACTTGGAAATTTTGTACATACCAAGAAGTGTTTTGTTGATTTGGAGGTTTGACACTGCACCCCAGACTGCACTCGTAAGTTATTACAGACCGAAGCACTGATTTATAAATTAGTAGCACACACTTCATTTTAAGAGGCAGTTTTTTGTTGATTGGATGATATAACTGTCCCTGTCTGCTATAGCACCGATTCAATTTGCGATTAATGTGGAGCCCGGTTTGGGAAGAGGGATAACTAATAGCTGTTTCTTTGTTGCTATATCAACTTCACTGCCGGCTTTTTCTGCAATATGATCATTATTGAATATACTATATCCGGGTACTTGCAGGTTTTCGTTGAGTGTTAGGTGGGTTTTGATTATACAGGCTATGTCTACATTATGTTGCATCCAATTTGTGTTCCAGTTGAGTATTTTTAATTGGTTTATGATTGATCGTGCTGGTTCCGTATTTAATAAAATATCTGAGTTTTTGTCAATGCCATTGCTGAGTGTTGTTATACTATCAATGAGGTTGCTATTTCTATGCATTACATTCTTCAGAAAATTGGTGTATAATTAACGGAATAATCGATCCCAGATGTAGTTTGAAAATATCTACGATTAATGTTACTATTATTGTTATAATTCCCGATATTTTATCTGAAGTTGAGGTTGTATTTTCTCTTACTGATGAGTATGTATTGGATTCTGCAGAAAAGGGTTGGAGGCGATTGGATAATGGAGGGAAGTTTTTTCATTTTCATTGCTTATTCTAGGTTTAGTTTTCATTTTGAGGTAATATGAGCAGCCCCTATGATTTGCAGGGTGCTGGAGTCCACAGTTGACACACTGGTTTTTCATTTAATGTCTTTTTCGCATGCCCACATACGAAAGTGGTAGTTTCCATACAGTCAAGTAGCCACGAAAAGTGACGATATCATTCACCCAATCGTTATCATAACGAACGTGTTTGTTATGAAAAAATGCACAATTCACAGTTATAAGGTGCGTTCATAAGTACATCGCGGAGCGGAGTGTGAGCAGATAGAGTTTTAGTCACGTGACTAGCGACCATCGAATATCTGAAAATATTTGCCGAATACTCAACTGTCACCTGTCACACAAATGCGCAAGTGTCAAATTAAAACGTAAATTTCATAGTTTCACTCATTCATAATCTTGAACCTCTTTTACTTTCAATTCAAAGATTAAATAACGCCGTCGTTCATTTGTCATTGTTGTTACTTGTCATGTGTTGATCCTCTGTTAGTTCGGTTGAAATTCGGAGCAAATTGAGAAACATCGAAAAACTTGCATTGGTATTTACCGAACGCCGACAGATCTCCTCGCTTGGCTCGCTGTGTATTGAATGAACAATTTCGAGGAAACAGGGCTGTCAGAGGTACCATACCGAAGGCATTTATACAGTGGGCTAAATGTTTAACCTAAAAACTACTGACAATCTACTGACATTGTTGTCACAATACAGCTGTCATTCATTAAATTCCAAGTGTCTTTCTTATGGTCGTGGGAAGAAGAGCGTACATAACCTGCTCGTACGCTTGTGTTTTAAGCTACTCGGCTTAGCTATGCTTCGCCTCGTTTTTCAGATATACTTGCACGACATGCGACTTTCACAGCTTGTTTTACACTCTTGTAAATAGTAATAAATACGTTGTGGATATCAACAACAATTTAATATAATTTAATTACCTTCGGCATACACAAAATCAATGCACAAATAAGTACACAAATATATACACTGCGTGATTATTAACTGGCATGAGATACAGTGAAACCTCGGGCATCAAGCTAGAGCTTGGTGGACAACCACATAAAAATCTCCAGGTTCTTGCCCTGATCGTGTTTATATTTTTTCTTTCTCCGTGCCAGCCTCCGACCCGTCTGCCCGCAAGGTTTGGAATCTCCTGTTTTGTGTTAGTAGAAGGACTCGTTTGCCTAGCTGGTCAGGAAGAATTGCTCCTAAAGTAATAGTACGTGTGGCCAGCCGGGATTCTTGCAGTTCAGCAGTGCTTGCGTTAATTACACGAATTTTGATTGTGTCTAAAGAGCTTGTCAATCACTTGCGCTCCTTGTTGATTTCAAGTGAACCCCCTGCTGACACATGACGGTTAGGTCTTCACCGGAAGTTTTTCACCCTTGAGGCTATGTGCTTCATCTTTCAGCCCTTTTTTTGGAAGGTTATGTATGGCTGCTATGCAAAGCTGTTTCTGCTACAGCATCTATATTACGAGCCCTGTCTCTCTTCAGTTGGTACTCTTGCAAAAATCTCAATTATTAGCTCTCAATCAACAAGTATTTTTTACATTTCATCAAACATTTTAGGTTTTTCACACAACCTGATACCTATTAAGATAATTTATTCCTACTGAGGTAATAAATGAAACAGAAAAGCTAAAAATATGTAATCTGAGTCTGGATCTGATGATCTTCGCGGTTCATGGCATCTTCTATTTTTGTCTGCCATCTTGTAGGTGGCCTGCCTCTCCTTCTTCGATTAGGTCTCTATGTCCAAGTTTTCTTGGATAGTTAACCTCTTCCATTAGCCGTAGGCGTCCATACCAAAGCGGTTTTCTTTTGGTAATAATGTTAGGATAGATGCCTCTACTCGTAGGGCTGCCATAATTGTCGGACTACCGATGGGGACACCCCCCCCTAAAAAACCCATTTAAAACAAATCGACAATCATACTTTCATTAAAAAAATTCCACAATCTTTTAAAAAATTAATTTAAAAAAATTGGGAAGAAAAAAAAAACAATTAACAAAGAGATTCATAATAGGTATTCCAAGAGCACTACGTTGGGATCAATGATGAATCAGTTTGGAGCACTCAGTTCGACTGGAAAAATTAGATGTTTTTTTTGTGTACTCAATCTAAAATAATATAGTATAAATTAATGGGCGATTCAATTTAATAAAACCAAATAGAACCTTATCTTCCATTCTTCTCTTGCCTTCACTCTCCCCCTTCCCTGACATCGGTTATCATCGTTCTTTACCCGATTATACTTTTCCGATGTTTTCTTTTTTTGGAGCTGCTCTTTTTCCCGTTTTATATAATTATAGAATTCAATGCATGACATTTTATAATTTAAAACACATTGAATTATGCTTTTCACTGTGTCAATAGAACAAATTGCGCTCATCTGACCAGTTTTAATGAATGAGAATACATGTTCAACATGCGCATTGTATGGTGGAATCACGAACAAGTATTGGCACATTTTCAGTAGATTAGATTTTCTTTCTGTCTCTTTAGTCTTTATGAAGTAGTATAACCATTTGTCATGCACATCTTTCGTTTTCCATTCTTCGCGTTTTATTTTCCATAAATGACTTCCTATACATTACTTCCTCATAAATTGAATCCGTGAACAATATACCTATTTCACACATTATTTATTCCGCGCCTCTCTCTTCCTCCGAAATTTGTATTAGTATTATCAGCCCCAAATGCCACGAGGCCTTTTACTGGAATATTATAATTTATACAAAATGCCGTTATTGTATCCGACGTTTCAGTAGACATCTTCAGGAGTTTTAACTTTTAAACCTTCATTTTCTGTGAAATGATGGATGAGTATTGGAAACATCTTCATATGTTTATGATTGCTGGAATTGGTAGAAATTCCACAAAAAGGAATTTTTGCATTTCATGTTCAAATATTTTTACGAAATGAGGTGCCAGTATATTTTTAATTATAGCAGTTGCTTTCGTTCTTGCCGTAGATTGTTTCCTCGCAATTTTAGAATCGGGATACATAATGGAATTTAGCTTCATTGTACAGTCTAACGAATTGAATGTCCGATGGTGCTTAACAGTTTTGTATGCCGTTGTTAATTCCGCAGCACATATTAAAATGTCTTCTGGAGAATTTTGTTTAATCAGATAGGAAGTTATATTTATTGATAATGATGCAGAAATTAATCTTGAATTGTGATTTCCTGATTTAATGTGATCTCTTATGCTTGATTTTCCACCATGACTTACTGATATAAAAATATTACAAATCGTACAAAATGCTTCGTACAAAGAGCACACTTTGCTTCGTATTAATTTTTTCCTCTTTTCCACCTTTGCGAAGTCTTCAGAAAAATGGCATTTTCTTTTAGGCATTTGTTGAAATTATTCAAATTAAAAAAAAATAACTAAAATACAAAATTAATCGGTAATATGAAAAGAAACTAATATAAAATTATTAATTATAGGATGTACTCAAAAACATACATCAAAATATCAATCCTCCTCAATCTCAACCAAAAACAAACAGTAAACAAACGGATATTATTAGTGGACAGTAGATGAATCGCGACTAACTACAAAACACACACGCTTCAAAGTGTCACTGTTAGTGTTGCCCGCTGGCAAAGAGTGGGATGCATATAGCAGGTGGGATGGGCATCCGCTTTCGAATGTCGGTGTTGCCAATGTGCTGCGTGCGCGTATACAATATTTGCGTAAATTTTAAATCGACCAGGACAAATTATTCTTGGACAGGGACACTCGGACACAGACCTCAAAACCAGGACGTATGGCAGTCCTACTCTACTGCCATTCTTTGTCTGATTACCTCACCCGTAATGTGTTTCAGTCACAAAACCCCACAACTTCTTTGCTAGAAATCCATTTTCACTGTCCTTAAACTGTTCGAATATTTCTCACTTAATTTCCATACTTCACATTCGTACGAAGTAACACTTTCCACAACAGACTTTTACAGTACTTTCATCAAGTAGTGGATAAATTCATTAAAAGATCAAGGAATAACTTTTGGACAAAACTGTGGAACCCGTCGATTTTTATTTTTATTTGCGCATTTTTCCAAATAAAATTATACATAAGGGGTGACCCGTGTAGGAGGTATGATGTCATCGATATTTTTTTCAAATGGCAACTCCCTTTTTTGAAAAGAACGTAACTTTTACTTACGCTAAGCTGATTTTTGAGTATAGGTGGTCACATGACCAAAAATTAAGAAAAACAAATTTAATTGCAATAACCATAATTTTGGCGTGGTGTTGCCTGATCTCATTGAGTATCTAATTTGACACCACAATCATTGATGAGAATCTTTCCGTTGTAGACCCCTTGAGAATATTGACGGTGTTATTTAGTTCATAGATTAAGGGCCGGTTGCAGAAAGCAATGTTAAGTCTGGTGTTAGCTAACATCGCGTCAAAGTGAACAAAATCGCATCAAATTTTGTGTACTAATGTATTAGTTACCATAAGCATTTGAGATTTGATTCGTTTTTGTTCACTTTGACGTCGCGTTAGCTAACACCAGACTTAACATTGCTTTCTGCAACCGGCCCATAGA
This sequence comes from Agriotes lineatus, assembly GCA_940337035.1. Classification (NCBI taxonomy): domain Eukaryota; kingdom Metazoa; phylum Arthropoda; class Insecta; order Coleoptera; family Elateridae; genus Agriotes; species Agriotes lineatus. The sequence goes on along the minus strand of CALNHX010004302.1, from coordinate 60,627 downwards.
GTTCCATGTGATTCTAATTATTTTGATCATTACTAGAATCAATATGCTCATTGGAATGTGCTGCAGCTCCGCAAACCTCTTATATATTTTTCTGGAAATGAAAAATCCTTGTACTTCATAAAACACTCCCTTTTTGAGGAAAAAGTTTACTTTTAGTTGAACGTTTACAAATAAAAATTTTAAAATAGACTTTTATTTCAGTGATTGCCTGCAAACCAACATTTCCACCATATTTAAGTGCATTACTGCCCCAAGATCAGATATTTGACCTGGAAGATCTGGAATATGATGTCAAAGCACACATCCAGAGCCAACCTCCACGAAAACGTTTGAAGTCTGAGTCGAAACAGTCTGACAGCAAAATGCAGACAGATGACGATGATACCCATGAAGAAGGAAACAAGATGGGAGAGAAGGAATCTTTAAATTGGGATATTGATAACCCTTATCTTGCGGCAACAAAACTTCCAGTAAAGGGGGAATGAGTAGGAAGCTTTTAATTGCTCCTATTATTTAATTTATTGCTAATTTTATGTATAGGTAACATGTAAGTTGTATTTAATGTGAAATACAGACTCTTCACTATTATTTTTATTAATATCAACGTCTACATTAGTCCAGTCGTTGAAGGCAAAAATAATCTATTACCTCAGAATTCTTTGAACCTTGACCGATTGACGTGAAATTTGGTGAGTGGTTAGGGGATGGCTCAAGGAGCAAAAGTGACATAGCGCCGATGTGCGCTTTTACCCTGAGAGTGGATGCCATCCCTTCTTGGGGGTAGAAATTGTTCACTCAAAATAACCCCGGAAATGGATAGAGGGACAAATTCTAAGTAAAAAATATTCTATATGGTTTTTTCGATAGATTGATATTTTTCGAGCTATTCGCGATTGAAGACTTAGATTTTTTGTGATAAAAATGCATATTTTCGGACGGTTTTTCGCGAATAAGTCGAAAACTATCAAATAAGTTGCAATAAACAAAAATGAAGATTAGAAAACAGCAAAGAGATTGTTTTTTTATGAATGCTCTAGGTCCAAAATAAAAGAAGTTATGGCTCGTTGAAGAAGAATTTTTTTTGCAACAACTTTGTTCGAAGTAATCAACGTTAATTTACTAAAAACCGATGCATTATTCGGGAAAACTTATAGAACATTTTTTGTAGTGATTGAAAAGACCTTTAAAATGAGCACTGTTAAAAGTCGATTGCATTATAACTAAGCGAGTTACGATGTAAAAACGGTGGGTCACTCAAATTTTTGAAAAAAAAATGCGCTAAAACCCCAGCCATTCCACCAGAATTGATATTGACCATTATCCCTTTACAAATTACTTTACTTTAGTATTACTCATGTAATCCAAAAGTTTTTCGACATGCTCAGACTTTGCATATTCAAAAAGTAAAGGGTTGAAGAGCTCGGGAGGGGTGGTCCGCGCACTATAATGCAAACTACTCCGTTATTCTTTTTCCTACAGAAATAAAACAAAAACTAAAATGTTCGTTAAGAAAAAATACACATTTTTGTACTATATTATTTTTTATGTTTTTTTCTTTAGCTTTAGGTATTTTCAAAATAAGGTATTTTTTTAAGAAATTTGAAAAATACGTTTTCCATTTTCATCATATTTTTTCGAAAAATACGCATTCTAACCCGCCCAAACTTTTGGATTACATAAGTAATACTAAAATAAAGTAATTTGTAAAGGGATAATGGTCAATATCAATTCTAGTGGAATGGCTGGGGTTTTACCGCTCATAACCGCCGAAAACTGACTTAAAACTAAACATTAATCCAAAAGAATTGGGTATTGCTGTGGAAAATATTAAAGAAGCCAAAGGGGGAGCTGTAATTATCAATTGTAGCAACAAGCAAACAAAAGATAAAATAAAAGAAAAAGTTGAAAATGATCTGGTAAACTATAGAGTTGAGGAAGGGTTTCAAAAGAACCCAAAAATAATAATCAGAGGGGTAGAAGAGGAGTTTGTAGATGGATCAGATGAGCTTGTTTTGGATTGTATAAAAGAACAAAATGGATTAAACTCAGATGAATTATCCGTGTTAAAGAAATATAGACAAGCTGGAAAGAGCAACAAGGGCAACATAATACTTGGTGTAAAAAATGTACAATTAAAAGAAAAAATGTGCATTGAAGGAAAAATAAACATAGACTGGAGAAGATGTGCTGTTCATGAATTCTTCTCAATAATTCGGTGTTTCAAATGTGCGAGGTATGGGCATATGGCTACAAAATGTGAAAATGGGGAGACCTGTTTTAAATGCGCTGGTACGCACAAAACAAGTGATTGTAAATCTCTATCGTTTAAATGTGTAAATTGCTGTGAAGCAAATATAAAGTTCAAAAAGGCGCTTCAGGAGGACCATCAAGCAAGCGATCCAGAATGTGAGTGTTATAAGCGAATGGTAAACTTGGAAGCTAGAAAGACGAAAACTCAGTAGCAATCAAATTTTGTAGATGGACAAAGTACTACTAGTAAGCAAATACAATCGACTACGCAAAGGCTCGTAACTGATGCTATGCCCTTGACAACTACATCGGTGAAAACTGATACCCTAACAAATATCCGAAGTAACTCCAAAAAACGTGTAAACCCCATTACAGTTTACTGTCAAAATGTAGGTGGATTACGTACCAAATTAAATGATCTCAAGAGGAGCGTCAGTTCTTGCGACTACTCCATCATAATCCTAGTCGAGTCATGGCTTAATTCTAGCTTTCTACCGGGCGAAGTTAATTTTCCTTGTTACATTGTGTACAGAGCTGACCGAAATTTCGAGCAAAGTGAGAAAGCCAGAGGTGGTGGTGTTCTCATAGCTATATCAAAGAAAATCAAGTCAAAGGTGTTAAATGTTAGCAAGACTACTGTCGAGCATTTATTCATAGAAATTAGATTTGATAGGCAGTCGATAATTATTGGTGGTGCATATAATATAGACCTTTTAAAATTTAACGAAAACAGCTGTGTCCAGTTTAACTCAATGCTTGAAACTTTTGGATTTAAACAAATTATTTCTGAACCTACTCGAATTACTCGAGATTCTGCCACTTTAATTGATTTTATCGTATTGAACAATGATATAAATCCACTTAATAGTGGTGTTATTGATATGCATAATATTTCAGATCATTCATTAGTTTTTTGTGAGTATCCTATTGGTGATGTATTATCTAATCAACCCTCTTACTATACATTTCGCGACTTTTCTAATTTTAATTATAACAGTTTTCGCAATGATCTTGAATCTTTTCCGTGGCTAGCACTGATACAAGATGTTAACGATATTAACGACAAAATTAAGATTTTTAATGAAAATATTATCTCTTTATTTGATAGGCATACTGTAGTAAAAACTGTAAGGGTGTCTAAGCCACATTCGCCGTGGTTAACCGATAACGTTAAACTAATGATTTCCCTCAGAAATAAGGCATTAATAAAATATAAACGTACAAAAAATCAGGTTCATTGGGAGTACTACAAACAGCTGCGTAATTGTACTACTATTGCTATTAGGCAAGAAAAAAAGGCGTATTTAGAGTATAAAATTCGTAATAATCAATCAAAATCATTATGGAAAGAGCTTCGTAATCTTAATATCTACCAAAAATCGAAAACTTCTGAAATACCAGTGCATCTACAGGATGTTAATTTACTTAATTCGAATTTCTTAAGTACCGGCGGAATCATTCCACCTGATAATCAGGATTTATTACATTTTTACAACAATAATCTTATGCGCGACTTTAATTCAAAATTTACTTTTTCTATTGTTTTTGATTCTGATATTTTAAAGTCAATGTCTAATATTAAAACAAAAGCTGTAGGCTGCGATGGTATTAGTATCAAAATGTTGGAGATATGTTGTCCATTTATTATACCGATTATAACTCATATTATAAATTTTTGCTTAACAAATAGGGTTTGCCCAGATATCTGGAAATTTGCCAATATTATTCCTTTGCCTAAAACTAATCAACCTAAGAGTTTTAAAGATTTGAGACCTATCAGCATCCTTCCTGTTTTGTCGAAAATTTTCGAGAAAATTGTAGCTAAGCAAATTCAGCAGCATCTCTCTGATTATAGTATTCTTCCCGATACCCAGTCCGGTTTTAGAGCTGGTTATAGCTGCACAACAGCACTACTTAATATAACAGATGACATTTTAACAGCTACAGATAAAAATAAATTAACAGTCTTAGCTATGCTAGATTATTCAAAAGCTTTTGAAACAATAAATCATAATACTCTTTTGGCTATACTGAATTTTATTGGATTTGATATTAATGCTATAACTCTTATGCAAAGCTATTTAACCAATAGAAATCAAAAGGTTATTCTAAATGATCAGGCATCTTCATGGCTTCCTGTTCTGGCTGGGGTGCCTCAGGGGTCTATTCTTGGCCCGTTGCTATATACGATTTACACTTCTAACTTTGGCAAAGTTGTAAAATCGTCCTCGTATAATTTATATGCTGACGATACGCAGTTACACTACAGCTTTCTTGCTAAAGACGTGGATACTGCCATCCAGTTAGTTAATGACGATATAGACTGCCTCGTTAAAATTTCAGAAGCGCACAATTTAAAAATCAACGCCAATAAAACTGTTGTTATCCTTTTCGGCAAAGATAAAATTAGAGAAAATTTAAATAATTTCATAACTGTCAAAGTTAATAGTGTAAATATTAAAATTTCTGAATCGGCTAAAAATCTGGGACTGATCATTGATTCTAAATTAAGGTTTACTGAACATATTTCCAGAACAATTAGGAAAGCTGTGGTTAATCTAAAACTACTATATAATCAAAGATCTATGTTAAGCCGCAATAATAAAATATTGCTTTGTGAATCTCTAATTTTGTCTCAATTTAATTTCTGTGATGCGGTTTACGGGCCTTGTCTTGATAGTATTGACACTAAGAGAATCCAAAGAATACAGAATTGTTGCTTAAGGCTTATTTTTGGTATCAGAAAATTTGAATCTATAGGTAACAAGCTTAATGACTTAAACTGGCTCAACATGAATAACAGAAGAACTTTGCATATTGCTTGTTTATTTCATAAGATAGTCACTACCAAAATACCTCCCTACCTTTACAATAAAATTAGATTCTCATCTGATACTCACAATTTTAATTTAAGAAATAAGTACTTACTTACCATTCCAACGCACAAAAGTCACATGTTTCAACGATCTTTTTCTTACAATATTGCATCAATTTATAATTCACTCTCAGAAAATCTTAAGTCTTTATCGTTTGGTAATTTTAAATTCCACCTCCGCCAACTCTTGATGAGCAGACAGTGATAAGTTAGTGTTTAATTTTTTTTTCTTTTATTTTTAAAATTTGCTCTTTGTTTTTGGGGTTAAGTGGTCGAACAGTCTGCCAGCTATTGGTTGGCATGATTGAACTTCGCCCCATTGTACACATATTTAATATTTTTTAATGTAAATAATTACTTTTTTGGGTGTACAATAAAAGACGTTTATTATTATTATTATTATTATTATATTCCCCCAAGATCCAACCTGTCTACATATGAACAACATTGCCAATCAGTGTGTGAGGTAATCCAACAGAACCCGTTAAGCAAGCTAATACTTTTTGGGGATTACAACCTCCCCGAAGCTATGTGGGAAAATGACAATTTAGGTGTTACTGTAATTTGCCCTGAAAAAAGCCATGCCTATTGTGTAGCCGAATCGTTCTCGTTTTTAAATTTATTTCAAGTGAACGTTTTACACAATAATCGTAATGTTTACTTAGACCTTATTTTTTCTCACCTACCTAAAATCGTACCAAATTATGCCTGTGATATTCTAGTTCGTAATAGTGTTAATCATATGGCCTACTGTTTTTGTATTGAAGTGGAAGATACCCACGAGTTAGAGTTTGATGAGCACTTTTATGATTTTAAAAATGGTGACTATCAATCAATTAATGAATTTCTAAATTCTGTTCCATGGAGCAAGCTTCTTAAGACCCCAGATGTGAACCAAGCCTTAACAATGTTTTATGATATTCTTTTAACATTTCAGGTTATAAGTAAGTACAGTAAATTTACAATTCAAAACATTGTGGTCAAAAATGAGGATAATAAATATTACTCAGTCCAAAGAAAAGCAATTGCCTGATCAGTTAAGTAATCCGGAACATATTAAGTAATGACTTTTTTCTGAACTCTGTACCTCAACTACCGATAGATGATCAGCTAATAAATTTTTATAAATAAAATTTTTTGCAGTCAATTGAAGCTCCTTTCTCCTTTTGACCAGTAGATGAAGGTGTGGTTTTCAAAGTAATACGTTCAATTAAGAGTAAAGCTGTCGGTGCTGATGGGATTGGCACATCCACAATTCACTTATGTATACCTACCCTATTTATTACCATATACAGGGTGTCCCACGACGTGAGATCACAAGTTCGTGTAAGTAATCTTCAAACCAAATATAGTTAAAAAGACTAATCAAGTTATGTCCTAAAGTAAACCGTTTTCAAAATACAGAGTGTTTAATTATTATTTATTAAATAATTACAATTTCAGAAAAGTCGATATTTATTTTTATTTCAGTTTAAATTCACTATAAAGATTGTTCAAAATGGCCACCGTTGCTCTTGAGACACATTTTAATAATTCATAGGGGTTATTAATAAACGATTTTTAAAAATTGTTTATTTGAAATCGGCATTAAAGTACCTCGAATTCGTCATTATAATAGAGAAATCGGCATTAATTACGACTTTTGTGTAAATGGTGAGGCGACAGATAAACGTCAACCAATGTTAACATAACCTACAAATGTTGGTTAAAATATTGTAATTCCACGATTTCAAATAAAACATAATGTACTCCTCGGCACTGCAGTTTCTTTTTATCCCTCATGTGGTTTATTTGCCTTGGCGCTACGGGCTTCGGCAACTAAGTCCACATTTGTGATAAAAAGCTAAACTTCAGTGCCTTGGTATACAAACCACTATTATTAATAAAAAATCATTCATTAATAAGAGTCATTAATAGACGATTTTCTATACATTAATGAAACCCATAAATAAACAATCAACGGAAAATTAACTTTTTCGTTGACCGCTTGTTAATTTAAATATTAATGAATTATTTTTCTTAAAAGAGGATGGATTAATAGACGTCATTAATACACTGTTTTTGATTAATACACTCTTTTTCATTAATTAACTGTTTTTTAAAAAAGGATGAATTAATAGATCTATTAATACACTGTTTTTGATTAATACACTCTTTTTCATTAATTAACTGTTTTTGTGATTTTGACATTTTGATGATATTTTGCATGGAGGTTAGTTGTATTAATCTAATTTTTCGCCACAAAAATGGATTTTGCGGTCAACGAAAAAATTTTGTAATCAACTCGTTTGTTAATGGGCGATTAATAATCTTAACTATTAAAGGCACTCACTCGCTATCGCTCGTTCGTGCTTTAAACAGTTTCGATTATTAATCGCCTTCATTAACACACTTGTTGGTTAAATAACTATTAACCAACAAGTGTGTTAATGAAGGCGATTAATAATCGCCCATTAACAAACGAGTTGATTAAAAAATTTTTTCGTTGACCACAAAATCTTTTTTTGTGGTGAAAAATGTGATTAATACAACTAACCTCCATGCAAAATATCATCAAAACGTCAAAATCACAAAAACAGTTAATTAATGAAAAAGAGTGTATTAATTTTATTTTTTTTTATGTTGCACTCAGCCAACAGCCGTTAGGCCAATTATAATCAAAAATAGTGTATTAATGACATCTATTAATCCATCCTTTTTTAGGAAACAATTCATTAATATTGAAATTAACAAGCGGTCAACAAAAAATAAATTTAATTTTATCCCACCAGTACAGTCTGGGTTTCGTCCTGGCCACAGTTGTAGCACTGCTCTTAACCACATTACAGATGACATCATTTATGCCCAAGATCAAGGCAAAGTAACATGTTTAGTACTACTATTTTATTCGAAGGCATATGATACCCTAAATCATAGTTTACTTTTAGCTGTTATGCATTATATCGAAACGGTAACAAATTCTGTTGAGCTATTGTCAAATTATTTAACTGGCCGTTGCCAGTGTGTAAAATATTCGGATAATCTATCGTCGTATAAAAATATACATAAAGGGGTACCACAGGGGTCCATCTTAGGGCCATTATTGTTTTCAGTGTACATGTCACAACTTTATTCAATAATATTATCTTGCAATTATCATTTTATCTTGATAATGATTTTAAATTTACTTTTTGCACTCATGATTTCAAAATTCATATTTCCCGGTCATTCCCGATGCGCCGAAAATGACTTTTCCCGCACCGGGGTGTTTTTTACTTTCCCACAAAAACTATGGCAATTGTGTGTTCCAGGGGCGCTGTAAACGTCAACAAAAGCTAACAGGTGCTAGGATACGTATAAAAATTTAGTAATTTGTGCTGCCAACTAAGTAAAGTTGTAAAATACTATATAATATTTTTTTAACTTTTTCAAATATTTTGAGTTATTCGTTACAAAAAACATTGTACCTACCTCTTTCGGGAAGAATTTTCCCGAATTCGCACCACATGCAGCACTCCCTTCGGTCGTGCTGCAAACAAAGTGCTCATTCGGGAAAATGAACTTCCCGAACTTGTTAGGTAAATAACTAAAACATATTTCAAAATGTCTGCAAAAGTCGTATAGTTCCTTGAAACTTATTTATCAAAATCGACAATATTTAAGTGTAAATGTGAAAACCGTTCTGTGTAATGCATTAATCTTGTTCTGTTTTAATTATTGTGACGTTGTTTATGATTTACATTTAAGTAGCTTTAATATTGCTAGAATTTAGAAGATTCAGAACTCATGTTTACGCCTCATATTTGGAATACGAAAATATGAAAGAATTTCTTATAAGCTGAAAGATTCAAACTGGCTTAATATGAAAGAAAGGTGTTTCTTTCATTCTGCATGTTTTTACCACAAGATCATCTTGAGTAAATCGCCAAGTTACTTATACAACAAAATAAAGTTTAGAACCGACGTACATACTTTAAATATAAGATTTAAAGGAACGCTGACTCCTTCTCAACATAAGTCAGAATTTTTCAAGCGATCGTTTTCTTACAGAATAACTAAATGCTATAATTCGTTACCAAATGTAGTAAAAGGTTATTGTACGTCAAAATTTAAAAAAGTCAATATTTTTCTGTTTATTTTATAATAATTTAATAAAGACCTTTATTATTATTATTATTGTTATATAGCAAACGATCGCATATAACGATCAAATTTATAAAAAGAAATTGATATAACGCTCGGTTATAATGAACTAGGTCACAAATGCGCGCGATTATTCCTGTTTTATGACGCCACGACCGACCCTGACTCACAGCTGGCCAAAACTTACTTATCTTTTAACCTTCAATAGCGGTTAGTGGTTCCTCTAATTTTGTTTATGTGTGTATGTTGTATGTATTAGATATACAAAATTCAGTTTGCTTCTGTAAGCCGAAAGGCTGGGTGGATAGATTTAAAAAAAGGTACAATATCAACGTGGGAAAAATACACGGAGAAGCTGCCAGTGTTTCTGTAGAAAGTGTAACTTCATGGTTTAAAGATATTTGACCAGAATTAAAAAGAGGCTATGAAGAAAATGATATCTTTAACGGGGATGAGACGGGGTTGTTCTACAAAATTACGCCAGATAAGACTTTGAAATTTCATGGAGAAAAATGTGTTGGGGGGGAAACAAAGTAAGGAACGCATGACAGTGTTTGTCTCTGCAAATATGACAGGGACTGTATGTAAGCGAAAACTATTCATTATAGGAAAATCGCTGTTTTAAAAATTGCAACACTTTGTCCGTAACGTATACAGCCAATAGCGTGGGTAACCTTAGAAATTTTTGGAAACAAATGAGGGGGTGGTATTCTGAATTACGAAGGAAAAATATGCCACTGGTCGATAATTGTCCGGCTCATCTTCGAATTGAAAATTTAAATGCCATTAAACTTACCTTTTTACTTCCTAACACTACCGCAACTTTACAACCAATGGGATCAAGGGGTTATTTGCTGCCCGAAGTCACATTATAGAAAACTTATAATAACACGTTTAATTTACTGTCTCGAGAATAAAACTGAATTTAAGGTTTCATTACTAGATGTTATAGTAATGATAAATACAGCCTGGCAAATAGTGACCCCAAAGACTATCAGAAACTGTTTTTGTCATGCTGGTCTTTAAGATAGTAGTACTACTACTGATTTTGATGACGATGATGAGCTTCCTTTGGCTCGATTGGCTTTAAAGTACAGACCCAATAACGATGATGACAATCTACCTCTGTCTGTATGGGCTAAAAGAAGCAATGTACTAAATGTATTCAATAATAATGCAGAAATAACAAATTATGCTGATCTTGATAACGTATTAATAACTTGTGCGTTTCCCAGTAATATTGAAATTATCTCGGAAAATTTTGAAGAATTAAATCACGTGGAAGGCAGTGGTGGTGAGGATTCCTGTACAAGAACCACCAACAATATTAGAGGTATTTCAAGCATGTAATGTAATATCTAATTATGTTGCACGTCACGATACAGCAATCCAAATAAAAGAGGGTTTTTTTTAAAATTTTATTTATTGCACCGGATCGGCACACTAGGACCATACACAGTAAGACTAAATTAAGTTTTGATTACATACATAGCTAAACATATAAAATATTGATAAAAGACTTAGTTAAAAGACACTAAACAGATATTCTACAAATTAGTCGATGTCACTTAAAAGAACGTCCTGTGGAAGTCTTGGTTTTAAGCGAGGGTTTATGGTTCTCTGTCCAAGCATGTAGTGATCAGTAGCTGGGCAAGTCCTTAGGTTATCCAAGAATCTTTTGGTGGTGGTTTTTATAAAGTCCTGGATATGAGCTATGTTCAATTCATGGTGTAGCTGGTCGTTACGTATCGAGAGATCCAAAAAAACTGTTCCCCAGCGGGCTGTGGAAATTCAACGTATGAATAATATGTTGGTGACACTGTACGTCAATGTCAAATTCGAGGTAAGCAGGTTAGGACTTGCGTCATTTTGTGTCATAACTGACGGAAAACGTAACCTGATAACCTCGAATTTGACATTGATGTACAGTGTCACCAACATATTATTCATACGTTGAATTTCCACAGCCCGCTGAGGAACAGTTTTTTTTGGATCTCTCGATATAAACCATGCTGCATTTGTTGTCATTCTGAGAACTTTGTTTTGTAACACCTGTAATTTGTTTATGTGTGTTTTCGACGCAGGTCCCCATACTACACAGGCACACATAAGCGCCGATCGCAGAATAGATTTGCATGTACTGTTCAATAAAAAAATACAAATGACTTTTTTTTATTAAAACTGTTATTGTATGTTATAATAAAAATGATTATTTTCACCAGATTGTAACTTTAAATAATAAATGGCTTCGAATGTGTGATTTTTCCATTTAATATTGTTTTTTTCTTATAGCGACGGACGAACGTTTATAAATTCCCTTCACGTTCACTATATGAGGCGAATAGATGCAAAGTGCGACATGTCCAAATGAACGAATTTTGAGAAAAACACGAAAAACTATTATGAAGCTAAATTTGTGAGACAACGCTGCAATTTTTTTACGCTACTTGCAAACGTGTTTAGGATAGGTTGTGCGAAATTTGAAAAATTTATATCTATAGTTTTTGAGAAAAACTAAAAACAATTTTGGACATAATGATAGGTTCTTCCGGGTTATGCCGTGGTCGTCGATTTGAACTTGACGTTTCGCTGCTCATGCTGTAACCTTCTTCAGAAGTTTTCTAAAGACTGATGTTGGTGCCTTTTGCTTTTGGTTATATACCAAGGAGTCGTTACGGTTGGCTGCTCATGTAGATCTTGTATGTTATTCGGATTTGTCGTTTTTCCGCTTGGTTGCTCACGTGAAACTTGTTTATGGATGGATTGGTTTTGCAGAGCTACCTTCCATGTGTTACTAAGGCGATAGCCGTCTTCTCAATTGAAATTGTTTGGATTTTTAATAATTTCTAGGGATTCCCGAATAACGCGAAGGAAGTATTTTTTAGTTCTGGCTAGTATGTTTACGGAGTCGTAATTTATTCTGTGGTCCCCTGGTCCTAATAAGTGTTCTGCGATGGCTAATTTTTGTATGTTTCCAACTCGTGTGTGACTCTGGTGTTCTTTTATTCGACATTGGATGCTTCTTCCCGTTTGTCCAATGTAAGATTTGCCACAGGTACATTGACGCTGGTAAACGCCTTCTGTCTGTAGTCTGGGCAAAGAATCTTTGTTGGAGGGGATCAATTGTTTGACCTTTCTTATTGTACCATAGCGGACTCCAATGTTCTTTTTATCTAATACCTTTCTTATTCTGTCGGTTACTCCGGCGATGAAAGGAAGGCAGGCGTAATTAATAGGTTTAGGTTTAGGTTCTTTCGGTTTTATGGTATGTTGGCACGCTTTCTTGATGTCTCGTCGACTGTAGCCATTCCTGAGTAAGGCTTCTTCCACATGACTCAATTCCTGTGGTTTACTGTCCTCGTCACAGATAGCATTGGCCCGATGAATAAGAGTCTTGATCAAAGATAGCTTTTGTTGGGGATGGTGATGAGATGAAGCATGCAGATATCGGTCGGTGTGAGTCTTCTTTCGATATACTGTATGGCTTAATCTGTTGTTAGCCGTTCGTTTCACTAACACGTCCAGGAAAGGTAGGCGTCCATTTTCTTCAGTTTCCATAGTGAATCTTATTTTGGCATGGTGGTTGTTTAAGTGTGCCAAGAAAGCTTCAAGAGCTGCTTTTCCATGGGGCCATATAACGAAAGTGTCATCGACGTAGCGGAACCAGCATTTAGGTTTGAGATGGCTGGACTGAATAGCTTCATTTTCAAAGGCTTCCATAAATATGTTAGCAATGACTGGAGATAACGGGGATCCCATAGCGGCTTCTTCCTTTTGCTCGTAGTATATTCCTTCCCAAAGAAAGTAAGTCGTCGTGAGGCACATCCTTACTAACTCTGGAATGTCTTCTAGAAGTCTTTGAGGAACGAAGCATTCTTGAAACGCTGCCGTGACAAAGGAGTCAAACCTAAATTTGTCAAGGTTCAACACCACTTACAAACTGCTGCTGCCTGAAGGATTATCGATCGGACCGAAAGTGCTCTTACTAGGGAAAGAGTACGCAATACTTATTACAAACTCCAAGGAACATCTACCGAGCTTTACTACCTACATCTCGAGCTCAGTAAAATTTTGGATGTAAACCTTTGGAACACAGTGGATCGTATCAGCTATGCTCACTCAGAACACCACATGAGCAATACTACCCAAAAACATATTAAGAAGTTCGAGAAGCTTCAAACCAAAGTCACACCGGTACCAGGATTGGATATCAAGAAAACGGTAATAAATTTTTCGGACCGACCCCTCTCTAAGGACTGTACCTCGATTTTAGCAAAATGGATTGAATTTTGCCATCACTCCATCCCACATACCTAATGAAGAAGTGATCGCTGAAATTGAGAGTGCTATTCGCAAACTCCCAGTTGAGGAAGCCGAGGAAGTAAGACACGAGACCTGTCGTATATTAAAGCGTGCTAAACTACCAACGAGGAACGTTACCAGAGCCGAAACACAAGCTCTGAAGGAAATCCGAAACAATCCAGACATTGTAGTTCTACGAGCTGACAAAGGAAATGCCACTGTAGTGATGAATAGAAAGGACTACCAGAACAAAATTCAATCACTACTGAATGATGAACAGTACGTAACACTGAAGAAGGACCCCACATCGAGGATAGAACGCCAGGTTAGAGGAACTATCAAAAGCTCATTAATACCAGAGTCGGAACATCGACCGCCCAGACTTTACGGACTTCCGAAGATCCACAAACCAGACGTCCCAGTCAGGCCAATTGTTAGCACTTGCGGATCTTCTACGTATCAACTAGCCAGATACCTCGCTAACGTATTACAACCATACGTAGGCAGAACAGAATCCTACGTGAAGAACTCTGAGCATTTCATGAAAATATTGGCTGAGTTGGAAGTAACCGACCAGGACATGTTGGTCAGTTTCGATGTGGAATCCCTGTTCATCAATGTACCAGTAGAAGATTCAGTAAATCTTATACAACAATGCTTTGTTTCTCAAGGACTTCGAGGAGTCATTTCAGAGTTAGTAAGGATGTGCCTCACGACGACTTACTTTCTTTGGGAAGGAATATACTACGAGCAAAAGGAACGAGCCACTATGGGATCCCCGTTATCTCCAGTCATTGCTAACATATTTATAGAAGCCTTTGAAGATGAAGCTATTCAGTCCAGCCATCTCAAACCTAAATGCTGGTTCCGCTACGTCGACGACACTTTTGGTATATGGCCCCATGGAAAAGCAGCTCTTGAAGCTTTCTTGGCACACTTAAACAACCACCATGCCAAAATAAGATTCACTATGGAAACTGAAGAAAATGGACACCTACCTGTTAGTGAAACAAACAGCTAACAACAGATTAAGCCATACAGTATATCGAAAGAAGACTCACACCGACCGATATCTGCATGCTTCATCTCATCACCATCCCCAACAAAAGCTACCTTTGATCAAGACTCTTATTCATCGGGCCAACGCTATCTGTGACGAGGACAGTAAACCACAGGAATTGAGTCATGTGGAAGAAGCCTTACTCAGGAATAGCTACAGTCGACGAGACATCAAGAAAGCGTGCCAACATACCATAAAACCGAAAGAACCTAAACCTAAACCTATTAATTACGCCTGCCTTCCTTTCATCGCCGGAGTAACCGACAGAATAAGAAAGGTATTAGATAAAAAGAACATTGGAGTCCGCTATGGTACAATAAGAACGGTCGAACAATTGATCCCCTCCAACAAAGATTCTTTGCCCAGACTACAGACAGAAGGCGTTTACCAGCTCCAATGTACCTGTGGCAAATCTTACATCGGACAAACGGGAAGAAGCATCCAATGTCGAATAAAAGAACACCAGAGTGACACACGACTTGGAAACATACAAAAATCAGCCATCGCAGAACACTTATTAGGACCAGCGGACCACAGAATAAATTACGACTCAGTAAACATACTAGCCAGAACTAAAAAATACTTCCCTTGTGTTTTTCGGGAATCCTCAGAAATGATTAAATATTTTAACAATTTCAATCGAGAAGACGGCTATCGCCTTAGTAATACATGGAAGGTAGCTCTGCAAAACAAATCCATCCATAAACAAGTTTCACGTGAGCAACCAAGCGGAAAAACGACAAATCCGAATAACATACAAGATCTACATGAGCAGCCAACCTTAACGACTCCTCGGTATATAACCAGGAGCAAAAAGGCACCAACATCAGTCTTTAGAAAACTTCTAAAGAAGCTGACAGCATGAGCAGCGAAATGTTAAGTTCAAATCGACGACCACGGCATAACCCGGAAGAACCTATCATTATGGACAACGGCCGTAAAAGCCTGCATTCGACAATTTTGGACATGTCGCATTTTGCTCCTAAGTAGTAACCTTTTAATTTTTTAATACACTTTATTGCACTAGTTTATAGAAAAAAAACTTTAATTATAAAGGAGTTTATTATACAGTTGCTAAATTTAAAGATAAACAAAATTAATAATTAACAATTTTAATACTTCAAAAATTCAAATTTGCGTCAGCTTCTTGAACTTCCTCTTGACTTGTTCTTGCTTGTGTAGCATCTAAACTATAGTTAATACTGTTATTCTGTTCAAACAATGTTGTAAAATAACACAGTGATTCTTCTTGATTCCATTCGGAACCATAATGAGACATCAGTTGACTTGTTATGCTTTTTATTTTATATGGTTTTAATAGTACTCCGACTACCAGTTCTTTAGGGCGCATTAACTTTGTGTTTTTAACTTTTTTACAAATCCCTTTACTTTCCCCAATAACTTTGTTCCCGGCACACTTTTTAATGTCTACATTAAACGAATTAGCTTTTATTGTTATTAATCACTTCACTACCTGCTTGAATAACAGCACTGCATAATATGCATACCATAGCATGAGTGTTCTATCCCATAAGGATGACCATGTGATCTGATTTTGACATCTTATTGGCTCACGTGGACCTGTCGCACTTTGCACAAAAATTGTCAATGGACTTGTAGCACTTTGCATTTGAAGCCACTTTTTAAAAGTGAATTGTCGTGTTCCATGTCGTATTTTGCAGCTGAAATATATTTTAACAGATGCAGGCTTTAATGTAGGATTCAGTGATGTGCTTAACTCATTTTCGTACAATTTGTGACATGTTGTACATTGCATCTATACGCCTCATATCGGAGTTCTACTGTATTAGTATTTGAGACAAAGGCTTATTAAAAAACAAAGTAAGGTATTTAATTCACAAAGTAGATAAATATACATTCATGGCTTATCACTTAAAAATGTTCTTTTATACGATTTTCTAGCATGGAGTTTAGTAGGACAGTCGTTTGCAGACTTCCAACAGTAGTCGGCCATCATGTGGGTATCCCATCTTCCTTGATATCGTTCTTCCATCGTCTTAATGTCCTGATGAAATCTTTCCCCCTATTCTTCACTGTAATCACCTAGGTTTTGTGGGAATTGATCTAGCTAAGTGGTTGTAGAGATAGTGAAGTTTTATGCTCATGTTACAACCGAGAATATTAAATTTAGAAAGCATATTGTCCACTAATTCTGTGTAATTCTCTGCTTTATGATTGCCAAGAAAATGTTGTACTACTTTCACAAATGAGCACCAAGCATTAGATTCAATCTCGTTCATTGCTGCAGTAAATTGTGGATCTTTTATAAGCTGGCTCATCTGAGGGCCATCTAATATGCCTGCTTTCAGTTTTTTCATTCTAATCCCAGGAAATTTACGTATTAAGTACCCAAAGCAAAGTCCATGTCGATTTAACACCTTTATAAAGTGCTTCATTAAGTCCCAGCTTGATATGTAAAGGTGGAAATATGATTTTCTCTCTCACAACTAAAGGTTCGTGAATTACGTTTACTTTTCCTGGAACGATGACGTTTCTTAGGGGCCAATTTTTGTTAACCCAGTGCTGATCCTTAGCTCTGCTGTCCCAAAGACATAAAAAACAAGGACATTTTGTGTATCCACTTTGCTGTCCAAGGACGAAGTTTACCATTTTTAGATCGACACAAATCACCTACTGTTTTTCAGGACTAGTGATATTGTCCCGTATTTCTTTTTCAAGATGGTAGAATGACCAGTGGGTATTGGTATTGCGCCATATCTATTACGGTTGTTCAAAAGAACACATTTTAAACTATGTCTTGATCTGTTAATAAAAAGACGCCATTCTTCTGTTGCGTATTCTGATAAACCCATTGCTTCTAAGAGTCTTCTTATATCATTACAGAATAGTAAGTTAATTTCTTGAGAGAAAAAAGGCAGCAGATCCTTTTCTCTTTTACGATAAAATGTAATATTAGTACCCGGATTAAGCAGAATCTTTTCTTTTAATCTGGAGGCAAGTAATTCTGAAGACTCATTTGAGAGGTTCAGGTCGCTACTGAGATCATTCAGTTCCTGTTGATTGAAACGTTGGGGCTTGTCTGAATGTGCTTCAAAATCACTATCGTTGTCTGATCGCACAATTCACCTTCAGCAGACATTGACGGTTTGGTTTCGTCTTCCAAGAGTCTAGGCAGACTGCTGAATGATGAAATGGGGATTTCGTCGGAATGCGGTACCGGTCTCTTTGCTGAATTAAGATCAGGATATGTCCATTTGTGTCTATTATTCCAATTAATGCCTTTGATATTTACGATACAAAAATAGCAGTCATCATAATGGTTCCTCGGTTCCCTCCAAACCATTGGTACTCCAAACTTTAGGCACTTTTTCTTTTCAATCGTCCACTGTCGCAAAATGTTCAACGCACGTTTTACACACCAACTGTGGAGCCCAAGCTTTATCCTGGTCTTCCAAGTGGACGCCGAAATAAGCAAGATAACACCATTTGACAAAGTCAGAAATAGGTTTTCTGCTTTCTTTCAAAGTGTATTCGCCACATAAGTAACAAAAAACGTCGGGGTGATTCACACAGCTACGTCTGCTTGTGGATGCCATGGTTTTAATTAACTGTTTTATGACTAAAGAACGCCGAAAACAAAAACAAACTGAAAGCACAACAGCAAGTAGGTACGTAAACACAATCGTAAACTGAACCGGGTACGGCAGTGCTAGACACGAGGTAATATGGGCGGATGAGTTCGTGGTGGAGGAGTGGGGGTTAGACAGGTATACAAGGTCGAAGTTTTATGGTCATCGCGAATACCAAGTAACTCTAATGCCTAATTATAATCTACTTTTAAGTACCATGTTACCTGTAATGATACCATTATTTCATTCTTTGTACCTGTTATTAAAACAAAAATCAATTAGCCTGTATCTCAAAAACTAGAGCTGCTACCAAAAAAAGCCAGCTATTTTTGGAATCACCACATAAAATATATCCAAAATCAGTTATGTAATGGATTATCTTGAATAATCACATTAGTTTTAATAGTAAAATTAAAAAAATGTTAACATATTCAATATATTTTAAACTACGCATTATTGCAAGTACCTATGCAAGTTAAAGGAAAGCCTATATTTGTTTGCTAATCTAATTTTCTTTTTTCATATTTTGTAAAAATTTGCTATATTTGTTATGTTATTAAATTACTGAAGAAGATAGTAAAAACTAGCGAAACGTATAATTAAAAAATTTCAATTTAATATTAAAGTATGTTTACGACAAAATGATTTTTATTTATAATTCATAACATTTTGACTTAATAATCTTCTAAATACTCATCAAGAATTAAAAGTAGTCAAATTATTTTAAAATTTTAATAAATAACAAAATTAAAAACTTTGTAATTTAAGTGACACACAAAATGTAAGGTATAAACCTGATACAAAACAAAGATACACGTTACGGTCTATATTTTGGAAGAACTTTTTGGAAGGCTTTTGCTATCTTATACGATGCACAGCCAGATTGAGGCTTGTTGTTTCATCCACACAAATGTAGCTTTTATATTTATTGTTCAATGGTTATATAGCTGAAACAATTTTGTTGAAACACTCTGAAATCAATTTCTTATACTTACGCTCATACATTTAATTGTGAAACCTAAACATATTTTCAATTTCCATCAAGCTTACGTGCAGGTGCTGAACTAACAACCCATCAAATTTGAAGTGCAAAAACCCTATCATTTCACAAGAAGGAATACGTTGAATTCTAATTAATAATCCATGCATTCAAGAATTTTCTAATTGATTGGAAACGCAGCGCGCGCAAGATAGCCGAGCCGACGGAAGCGCCATCTCGCGAGTAAGCGATCTTCACGGGCAACGCTCGCCGTAAAATAAACACTTTACCTTGAAACACGCTCCCATTAAAAATCTAGATACGAAATGTCAGTTTCATTTTGTTTCAAATTAATAAAAAAATGCAAAAGGTTCAGGTCTAACTCTATTGATAAGGCTGCCACAGCATTCCCACTCCCAGGCGCGATCCCGCTACTGCTCGACACGGGGACTTTTGGCTGCTGGGTTTCCCCCCTGGCCCACTGCGCCCCTCTTTAACCAACCTGGCCGTCTCGAGCTCCCCCGTGACGGCCATATCGATGCCAAGCTTAGCGTGGACACCCAGTCTACGTGGTAAATACTGCGTCAGAACTCCAAATCTCAAGCCATCCACTGAACCCGACCCCCAAGCAGCTAGGTTACAGGAGTGCGCCACGCTCCCAGTCGAGAAAAATAGCTGACTGTCGGCTTTATGCACTA
This sequence comes from Agriotes lineatus, assembly GCA_940337035.1. Classification (NCBI taxonomy): domain Eukaryota; kingdom Metazoa; phylum Arthropoda; class Insecta; order Coleoptera; family Elateridae; genus Agriotes; species Agriotes lineatus. Next base: position 40,730 of record CALNHX010004302.1, on the reverse strand, counting down.
CGCTTCCAGACTTCAATTGCTTTCATTTACGTCTTTTAACGATTGCGGATTGTTATAATTTTTAAATACAAGGAAACATTTTATAACTGGGAAATAACAAATATCTGCTACTATTAAACATTCTGTAGGTATACTCTGATAAACTATCTTATTTTGATGCGCGCTATGTGGATTGCCTAACCGTCAGTTTTCACAAATCAGCTCTACAGCGGCGTTTTAATTAAGCGACTTGTACTCGTTCAATAATATAGAAGGTTAGAAGGTTTAGATTTTGGTTTCCATGAACTGATATTTCAGTCGTTCGAGATTGACAAAGTGAGACCCAAAGAGGTTTTAAGTATAACTTTTCAATAATCACGATAGGTTTATAGTATTCCAACCAGATATTGGAAAGCTATTTAAAATCAGGCCAGCATTGAGAACAGTAAGTCACTTCGTAATTTAATTCATAAAATTACTGTTTGATTGTCATTCAGTGACACTTCGATAATAACCTTCAAATTTGACAGATGCAATGGGAAGTTTGGAACACATATACGTTTTTCAACATTTTCTATGCTACTATACGGTTTTAAAAACTCAACTAGCAACTACTTAAATCATGCACAATGTTACAATGCTTTAACAAAACAGTTACATGTACAATTTGCAAAGGAACTGTCATTACTTGAAAGCTGATTGACATTAGAATATTATTTACTGATTGTATGAAACCAACTTAGACATGACTTACACTTTTCATGGTGTACTAGATTTTAAATAACTTTCCAATTTTTGGTTGGAATACTATACTAAAAGAGTTGAAAAAAGGTCTCACAAAATTCAGGGAAACGTCGTTACGATTGGGTGCGAAGACTACCTTGTTTTAGTAGAGCATCAGACACTTTATTAGAAGAACTAGATATACAAGATGTCGGGATGTACAGAAATTATTTAAAAATTACAGAACAGCAATGTAATATTTTGTTGAACATTTTAAGCCGTTAATTAAAAAAAAAACGGCAAGTTTAATTCACCCACTATGTTTTATAGTTACATGGTTATTCAATTTCGATGCTCACCATTGGGATTTTGAAAATGGTAAAAGATACAAAATCGGTTAAATTGGGGAAAAGTTGCAGATTATATGCTGAATAATACAGTATGATCGAAAACTTTTAACCTCTAGAGGGCTGTGGATTTTCTTTAAATTTAATTTATGTTGGCAGTGATGAGTAAAGGTACTTAATAATATAACCTACCTACTCAATTTTGACAGAATCAGTTAACTTTGACAGAATGTTCAATACTGAACACAAAGTGGTCCTGTTTATGGAAAATGGAGGAAATCGCTTTGAACATCTATAGTTGTATTTATATTTATCGGTTTCAGGATATTAAGCCTTTGTTTACATATACAAAAGTAGGCAGGTAACTAGGTCATAACTTATCTGTAGGGTTAAAGAATATTACCCTACATGGCAACCATAACCCTATAGCAACCGATAAACTATTGAACAAATCACGGATGTTATGAATCATAACTGCCTTAGAAGTTTTAAAATCCTCGCTCTACGAGCTCGGATTTCAAAACATCTGCGGCAGTTATGATACTCATAACTAAAGCTGTGAATATATGCAAAATGCATATAGTTTATTATTTAGTGTACTCAACTGAATTTTTAAGTATGAACGAATTGGGGTATTTCACACTGATTAAAGCCAATTTCAATTTGCATATTTTGCATATATTGACTGTGTCTTGCATTTTTTTTATCAAACTTGCATATTCTGCATTTTTTCTTATTTTTCTTATTTGACTTTTTTAAAATTTAATTTGAACTATATTTGGAAAATTGCGTGCAACTTATTCATTCTATTTTCGAATTGGTAACCGTCCTTGCGCATTTTAGTCTAAGCTAAGTGAGGATTAAGTTTTCTTAGAACTTGTTTCAAATGTACAACTTCAAAATATTTTGTTAAAGCTAAATGTACCTGTCAATCATGCTTAAAAGAAGTAATTCTAAGTAATTCTTAAGATAGTTTAACTAATAAACAGAAAAATTCATTGGCTACAGGATTTAGTACATTTAACTTAAGAGATTTCTTCAAATCCTAATGTGGTAATGTGCATTTTGCTGATTTAGAATATCCATTCTCGTTTTCCAAATTAACAGAAGGAAGGAAAGTGAGTTGGCAGGAGAAATAAACACTTTTAATTTCTATTTCACATTTTCGAAGTTTGTTTGTCGAGTAGCAGCATAGCTTGCACTTGAGCAGCATAGCGAATTACAGTGTCCAGTGCTTTGTTAAAAATGTCAAAAATTATTTCGTGGATAAAACCTTACCCAGAACTCACGTTAGAGAGTGATACAGTGTTTTGTAAACCTTGTGGAAAACCAGTAAGTATTTACTTTTCACTTACATTTTTTTTGTAAATTCATAAAGAATAGAATTTTATTTTTCATGCATTAGTATTCAATTTTATTCACTTTTAAATATTACCATCATTCACTTTTTGTGCTGTGATTTCCGATTTTAAGTTTAATCTTATCCGGTTTTCTCGTATTGCTTTGATTTTATTGAAATTGTTAATTGGTAACTATCGTTTGTCGTAGTTACAATTACCAAAATAAATAGTAACACGATTTAAAGTAATATTTGTTTAAATGCAGATATCATGCGGAAGGAAGTATTTGATTGAGCAACATTGTGGCACCCCACTACACAAGAGGAACTACGAAAAAACGAAATCTTCTGGAATGTACCAAAGTGTTTGAATGGTGAATTTGTTGAAGGATTGGAAATAGCTCCGGATATTATATCAGCCCTCGCCAATGCGCCAGTTACATCTGTTGATGTAGAGAGAAGATTCTCTGCGTATAAATTAATTTTAAGCGACAGGAGACAATCTTTTCTTGCAGATAACATAGAGACACATCTTATTGTTAGTTTTTATCAGACTGCTAGGAACTGTAATTAAATAAATTACGACTATAATTATAAATAAGAATACTGTATGAATATGTTACAACTTACTAATTATGTGTATGTAAATATGATTTGTTTTTAATAAATTTTATGTATATCAAGACTTTTTTCTTTATTTTATTGCATATTACCCATCAGATTATTTTGCATATAAACGAAAACTCTTTGCATATTTTACCCTAATTTAATGCATATATATGCGCATATTTTTCTATTTTTTCTTGCATATAATTCACAGCCTTACTCATAACATTCCTAGATATGTTAATAGCTATAACATTTTTATGTAATTAACAAAAATGGGTGTATTTGTTAAAATTACATTACTGATATAACCTTAAATTGACAGATATAAAATACCAATGTGACTTACTATTATCCATTCACAAAACTCATGAACTGTCAGTGTCAAATTTTTTAAATATTTCCTGAGTGTACCTGGAAATTAAAGTTTTTTTTGGAATGTACTTCGGGTCCAGTAATTTCTAGTAATATTTAAAGTAAAGGTTATGTTACATGTGTCAAAATTCACAACTATTTTCTTCTAGTTTTTCCTTGTAATAATCAACTATACCTTTTTTCCTTTCCAATAATAAAACCCTATTTGGTTTCTATTCCATTGCAATTGAAGTATATGCACAAATAGCTATTTTTATGCAACAAGTGCTAAAAGTCGACGTTTATGCACGAGACATGAAAATTATGAAACGAAGCCGAAGGCTGAGTTTCATAACATGTTTCGTGCATAAACGACTTTTAGCACGCGTTGCATACAATATTTTATCTACGACCTTAATTTTACCGTTATTAATCCATAAATATCGATGTAACAAATGTTTGCATCTACGACACTTCTAATTTATGTCATAATAAATAGTAGTCCATGCGCGGGCGAATGTTTGCGAAGCCAGTGCTGTCAAGGTCAATTACGAAATGTAATTATTAATACTCCACATCTGAGTGTATTCATTATATAACGCTTTAATTATTTTAAAAACACTTTACCTGTAACGCAAGAAGCAACTAGAATAACTTTACAACTTCACTTCCAGTTCGAAATTGTAGTTTTATAACCTCACTTCACTTTTAGCACTAGAGCTAAAAGTAAACAGCTGATTTATTTAACCACGGTAAACTATAAAACGTCAAACAAGCTAGCGCTAAAAGGCCTACTTTTAGTAGTGGTCGTAGATAAAATTCTATAGAATTTGGGAGGTTATTTTTTTACAAGAAAGTGTGACATAAGTGAAGTTTTTCCATTTCAAACATTTCAGTGCTGCCAAAATCAGCAAGCAGAAGTTCCCAAACAGATTTTAAACAAGGTACCAACTTGACAGCGTTTTGACAGTTCACGAGTTTTGTGAATGGATAGTACAGACCCGTTTTGTTTGAATTTAGCCTCAGGTTATGATGTTTAGCCTCAGGGCATGTAGCTCCTAATGTATTCAGACAGATAACAAAAATTTGAAAAACAGTTAGTTGTAAGAGGTTTTTATGATGATTAGTTTATAAATCTATAACTTAAACTTTTTAAAATTCTGTATAAAGTAAATGAGATGGCATTGCTTAAAAAATACGTTCGGATATTTTACCCACTTATAGATCTCATCAATACAAACAAAAATGTTCTTATAAATAAGAGCCCGGAAACGCTTTGTTTCCGAGATACGGGGTGGTAAAAGTTTTTTTTTTAATCTATTTTTTATGTTATCTAAAAACGCTTTGAGCGATTTTAATGAATTTTTTACAGTTTGTTTATAATTTTATGAGGTATATTTTGGACCTATTACAGTTGATGTAGTAATTCCAGGGGCGTGCCCACAGGGCATATCGATTAGGTTTTTTCACAAAAAAATGACGCCCGCGAGATTTTTTGCAATTTTTATATATTTTTTTAATAAATCTACTAAAAATGCAACTTTTTGTCTCCTGGGATTTTTTCAGATCTCACTTCGTTTTCAAGAAAAAAATTAAAGCCCATATTTTTGCATGTCTCTGAACTTGTTAAGACAAAAATTAAAATGCTTTGATATCTCAAAACCCCTTAGCCGATTTTAGTGAAACTTTGAAGGTTTACTGGTGCTCTTAATGGTCATGTTTTGGCACACTTAGATTTAAATTATTTATTCCAGGGGCGGCCGGATTTAAAAAAAAATCTTTAACACCCTGTATCTCGGAAACGAAACGTTTCTAGACCCATGTTTATTAGGACATTTTTGTTTGTATTGATGAGATCTATAAGTGGATAAAATATCTGAACGTATTTTTTAAACACCATGTATATCTAATATTTCCTGTATATTTTCAGAAAATAAGTTGCATATATATGTGCATATTTTGGTAGTAATGGGCTGCATATATTCCGTTCTCTATTTATTAGTAATAAAACTGATAGTGCAGGTGTTTTATCAAAATACCCAAAATTTCATAAAAATTCAATTTCCAAAAAATTTTACAAGATGAAATGTTTGTTGGAAATTCAACCTTTGAGGAATAAGTTGTCAACTCTCAATATGCTATTGTTGGACAATTTACTGAACCAATATATTTAAAAGTAGTTGCTGGAGAAAGTATAAATAATAAACTTTTTTCAGAGACAGGAAAATGGGAAACATACAAATAATATATTTTTATTCGCAATCACATTGTAATGTGTCAATTTCATGACATGACAACAGCTGGGAACTAGATGATTACTTGAAACTAGCCAGGAAATTATTACATACCCCGAAAAATATTACATACCTGAAGACACCCCACTCTTCCATGGTAACAAAACATTGAGTGGGTTGTTTTCATGGTAACAAAAATATTAGCTACATCAAGATATCTATTATTCAGAATTCAATTGTAGTTATTTTTAAAATTAGATGATTGCAAATAAAATAGTATACATACCACGGTGGAAAGTTTCATCCCTGTCTCGAGATAAAGTTAACCTCGACGCTACGCGTCTCGGTAAACTACCTAATCTCTCGACAGTAATGAAACACTTCCCACCTCGGTATGTAATATACTATTACATTACTCCATTAGGTAACTGTTGGTATCAAAATTATAACGAAGTATCAGCTTCTGTAGCAAAAAATAAAAATCTGGTGTGATACACGCACACAACTTCCTTTTATTAAATTAAAGTGATCTGATAATTAGTAAAAAAGTAAGGGGATTTTAGATATTGAAGCATTTTAGTTTTTGTCTTAACAGGTTCAGAGACATGCAAAAATACAGGTTTTTTTCTTAAAAAAGAAGCGAGATACCAAAAAACTCAGGAGACAAAAAGTTGCATTTTTAGTTGCTTTATTAAAGAAAAATATGAAAATTGCAAAAAATCTTTTGTGAAAGAAACCTAATCGGCATGTCCCGTGGGCACGCCCTTGGAATTACTGGATCAACTGTAATAGGTCTAAAAGATATCTCATAAAGTAAACAAACTGTAAACATTTAATTTAAATCGCCTGACGTGCTTTTTAGATAACAATAAAAATGGTTTTTTTAAAACTCTAACACCCTGTATCACGGAAACGAAGCGTTTTCGGAACGATGTTTATTAGGATTTTGTCAATAATGTGTCAGTTCTAGTATCTACGATTGGCGGAAACACATTTTTTACTAATTATAAGATCACTGTAAAAGGAAGTTGTGTGCGTGTATCGATCACAACAGATTTTTTTGGTTATACCACTCCCTCTAACATCAACCAATAAAAAACGACAAAATGCATAGTTACGCATGTAAAGTACGTTTTTTTCCTATAAAAATTTTCAAGGTCAAGATAAAATTGGCAAAACTGCTTTTTTTAAATTATTAGAAAATTTATTTTCCTCATGTTTTTCTGTAAACGACTTGTGTCATTTTGACATTTAAAATTAAATTGTCAGCTTTTCTTTTTTGAAAATGAATATGCATAAAAAACGGAATCTTTTAAAATTAAATGCAAAAAAAAGCAATTCTGAAGTGTGCAGAGAAACTGTTGGATCTGCAGCCTAACAGGCCAGAAGAAAAAGTTTACGAAAGATTACCTAACAACAAAACTCCTTTAATGCTAGATTTTAAATTTCCCACCAATTTTTAGTTCTAAAAAGTTACTAAAACAAATTCTACCAACATATATTTTTTAAAAGGAATCCAAGTAATGCCAACATAAACCCTAAATTCTTTGACCTTCAAAATTTTTATAGGAAAAAAACGTACTTAACTAACTTTTGATAATGTGTAAAGCAACTGATAATCACATACCTTCCTGACTAATAGGTGATAGTCACACGCCTTCACAAACATCACGTTACCTGCTGTCAGTACAATTGTCATAACAACCATATTAACTAAGGTACCTGGTACTCTGCATGCCTAGACCTTGTGCATTAACAAACAAACAAACAAAATATACTATTAAAACGTTGTTTATTGACTCGTGATATAATCTAGCCGAATGCAACTTGGGTCTTCTTGATTATCAAATCATTTCTGTTTCCACTCCATATATTGTTTTAGGCAATCACGTTCTTCGGACTCGAGTGATTACCAAACAATATATCGATTGGAAACAGAAATGATTATTTGATAATCAAGAACCCACCAGTTGCATTATATATGATAATTATTCAGCATTAGAATCTGCAACTTTTACCTCTTTTTCCTTTTTTTATTAACTCCTATTTTAAATAGAACACCCGGTATATTATTACATTTATGAATTCAACTTAATAAAATTTTAGAGAAAAATTGTCTGTTAACTAATTTGTAATTTTTGAACATTTTTGACAAATGCTTAAAAATTAAAAATTAAATTTTTGGCTAATTATGAGATCACTGTAAAAGGAAATTGTCTGCGTGTATAGTCAAAATTATACCCATTCGGAGTCACGTGATTTTTGTCTGCCACTGTTCATCTTTTAGTCCATTTACTAAAGGAAAAAAGTTCTAACTTCGTTGACTCAAAACCAATTAAAATTTTTTTTTTTATTATTTTGGAAAAAGTTTATAGAAAAGTTCCTCATAGGTGAGAAGGTGTGCTTTTTATTTTTTTAATTGTTATTAACAAATAAGTGTTTTTTAATATATTCTTAATTAAAAAAAAATAACTTCTTTATTTATTTAAACCATTGCCTGACACTTGATAACATAAGGTTTTGGGGTTCACAGATTACGAATATGGCCTTAAAATTGGTCTAAAAACAAAAATGGCGTCTACAAAATGGCGTCAAGGATCTAATTTTTTATTTTGTTTTTTTAATTTTTATTGGATGTCTAGGGGTTTTTGAGGTCGCTGATTACGAATTTGACATTAAAACTCAACTAAAATACAAAATGGCGGATCCAAGATGGCGAAAAAGCGTATTTTTTTAGTTGAACTTTATTTCTTATCTATATAGGGTTTTTTGAGTCGCTAATCTCAAATTTTATGTTAAAAATTATCAAAAATGAAAAATAACGTTTTTAAAGCGGCAAAATAGCTTCATTTATGAATTATTCAGTAATTATAAATATAGCATTAAAAGGTTAATTTTTATTCTGTATGATTATTATTATTATTATTTAATATTATATACAAATAAAATTCTAAATTGTTAAATTTACTCAAATTTAAATAGATTAAATAGATTTAAATATAAATACATACGTATAAATTCCAACGCCTAACAATGTGTTTTCTACGACCTCTTTGTAGAATTTCCAAAAGATATTACTGAATTAATAGATTTTTCTGTTTATGACGGACGGAGGAATGTTATTACATAAAAACAAATGGCAACTTGTTCAACAGTATGGTGCAATTTTAGATATATTAATTATGGAAAAACGTGTTTTTGTCGATTATCAGAAACATAGAATAAAATCTGCTGAAAGAGACCGACGTCTAAAAACGAAAACTGCACCAGATATTCGATTTGAAAGAGACAGGTTTTTAAAGTTGTATCAAGAAAACATATTGGCAAATGTCTTTCATGTCGTTTTATTGATTTTTTAAAAGAAACTTTAGCTGCAAATAATATTCCTGCTCTCAAGCTGAAAGTGATGCTGATCGGTTAATAGTTATAACAACTCTCAATGCATCAAATAAAAACATAGTCGTAGTATCAGAGAATATAGACCTATTACTTTACTACAGCTTTAGTTTCTCCTGATAAAGATATATATTTTTTTAAACCTGCCAAAAATAAAGAAAATAAAAAAATATCTTCTTCCAAAAACCTGCAATTTGCGCATCCCAACTGTAGTGAGCATGTTCTTTCTGTACATGCTTTAACTGTATGTAACACAACTTCAGCATGTTTTAACAGAAGAAAGAATCTTCTTCTTCTTGTTGTTCAGGTGCTTATCCGATTTCGTTTGTTTGCGATTAACACGGCTTACTTACTTACTCCTTGGCTTCATCAGTCCTTAAAGGACCATAGCCTCCCTCTCGGTTTACGAAGCCTGGTCTTTTACAGGGAGCGGCGGCTGCCCGCACCCCAACCCTGCTGTTATAGTCAGCAAGGCTGCTTGTTCATCTCATCGCTGTTTGTCGCAGTCTGTTGTTGTTATCATTATGTATGCTGTTGCAGTTTTTCTTTCGCATCTCTTACAATCCCTGCCCACTCCTTTCTATTTTTCGCTTTCTTCATCCAGTTCTTTATTCCGAGCTCTTGTAAGTCCCTTTCTAAATTGTCAGTCTATCTACTTCTTGGTCTTCCTTGTGCCCTCTTTCCATAAATTTTTCCCGTTAGAGTTTTTTTTGCACTTCGCGTATCCTCCATGCGTTGCAAGCATATATCTAATACTTAGGTACTATATTGCTAGCGGCTATGAGTGGGAAACTCACGAAAAAAGTGAGACAGACAACCAACTCTTCAATGTATAATGGTGAGCTGTGTGCAAGCGCGGCGCCGTCGTCCGCCCAATGGGGAAGTGGTCAAGTTTAGAATTCGCTTCTAAAGGCGGAGTTAGAATTCTCACGCATGCCCACGAGACGCGTTATACTCTAAGTAAAACTATGTCGGCGCCGTAATTTTTCGGGCGTTCCGAGGCCCTACTAGCAATATATGTGTATTATATATATGGTTGCAAGTGTCCTGGCCAACTCAAACGTCTGCTTCGTATTTCATTGGTAATACTCGGGCCATTAAACATTATTTTGAGTTCATGGTTCATTATTACTCTCCACCCGTCATTCTCTTGTACCGGACCGTATATTTTCCGCAAGATCTTCCGCTCCCATGTCTCTAATATCTGTTCTTCTTTTCTTGTGAGGCTCCATGTCTCTGCTGCGTATAACACTACGGGTCTAATTACCGTTTTGTACACTTTTATTTTAGAGTTTGTTGAAAGCGTTTTTTACTTTAGCACATTTTGTAGCGCGTAGAAGTACTTATTTCCTTGTATTACCCGGGCATTCACATCTTCCCGTATTTTATTTCTCCCAGTAATTAACGACCCTAAATATCTGAAGCACTAGACTTTCTCGAAACATTGCCCGTTTATGCTTATATTTGTAATATTTTCGAACTTTCCAGTGTTTCTTGTTGTTATCATGTACTTAGTTTTTGTGGAATTTACCCTTAAACCCTGTACTGCCGCTGCTTCCTCGAAATATTTATACATTTCTTTTAGCTCTTTCATGTTTCTGCTAATGAGATATATATCATCCGCATATGCTAGTACTTGGCAATACCTGTTAAAGATTGTGCCTCCAGGGTTTATTGGTAGGCTTCGTACAACTCTTTCTAGCACAAAATTGAAAAGTGTTGTTGAGAGAGCGTCTCCCCTTGTCTCAACCCCACCTCTATTTTGAATTCTTCTGAAAGTTGGTCCTGAATTCTCACTTTTGCTTTAGTATCTGCTAAGCACATTTTCACTAGATTAATTAACTTTGGCGGTATTTTAAACTCTTGTAACCCTTTGTATAATTCGCATCTTATTATGGAGTCGTACGCTTGCTTAAAATCAATAAACATATGGTGCAAGTCGGTATTAAATTCATAGAACCTTTCTAAAGTGTGCCTTATTGTAAAGATCTGATCGATAGTCAATCGGTTTTTTCGAAACCCACACTGATAATCTCCTACCGACTTTTCCATATAAACACCTAATTTTTTCTCAAGTAATTTACTAAATATTTTGTACCCAACGTTTAATAGTGCTCTGCCCCTGTAGTTCTCGCATCTGGTCTTATCCCTCTTTTTATGTAGTGGATATATGATGGCAACCTTCCATTCTTCTGGAATTTCTTCTTCTTCCCAGATTCTTTTTATGATGTCGTATATTTCTCTTACAATTAGTGGGCCTCCGTATTTTATCATCTCTATCGTTATACTGTCCTGTCCTGGTGCCTTATAGTTCTTTATTTTTATTATGGTTTCTTCTAGTTCTTCATATGTTGGTGTTTTTGTTTCAATATCCTCTTCTTGCTCCGAAGCCCTTTCCCCTGCATTCTGTTCACTGTTATCTTGTGTACCCAATAGCTCAACGAAGTAGTTCCTCCATCTTTGAATAACCGCCTCTTGGCTGCCTAACAAATATCCATCCTTATCTCTACATAACGTTGTTCTTGGCTGAAAACCTCTCTTTTGATTAATGAACGCACAATGCTTCGACTAAATGTTATTAGCGGACAGGTTTAATTAGTTACACAAATTGAAATGCAGCAATGGACGCACAATGCTTTGAGCGAATGCTATTAGCAAATATATTTAATTGGTTACACAAACTGCCCAACTGGCGGCATCACATGAACGATTAGTGTACAAATAGAGGAGCATAAAATACCTTGATTTTACGGTGTGGTCTCGATGCGTAGGCAGTAGTTGCGGCAGGCAAACGGCGAGTATCGCTACAGCTGTCGCTTGACGTGGTGTGGGTGGAACTCGGCGACGTCCAAGAATCCCCTTTATTACTCGGGAAAGTGTGTAACGCTCCCTTGGCAATCACAGAGATCTACGATGCGGTTATGTGGCACAATCGGAAGAATGGATCCCGAATAAAAATCTGAGCGTAAAACCTAACAGGCCTATTTCTTAAAGAGCGGCCCACACCATCGATACGTACCTCACCAACGAAATAAAACACCTACTTGCACAGCTCGCCAAGCAACGTCTCTCCCAAAAATAAACCGCTCCCGCACACGAGCGAACGGGCGCGGGGCGGAAACACAATCACGCTATATCAACTTTACTCCACGACGGCCGGAGACGGAATCCCAAAAACAGACTCCAAGCCGAACTTCGCGCGAGACGCGCTTGCAAGATGCAGCCAATGAGAAAGCAGTATCCTCGCATAACAACGGCGAGCGAGGCAGCCTGAAAACGAAAGAATACGATGGAACGAATGCCTCTCTGTCGCACTCGCAGGGTCTCGTTTTAAATTTACTGCAGAAATCCACTCCAACAGCCAGCTGCAGCTACGACTGCATAGAACCCCGCGCGGAGCGAAATTGCGTGCGTGACAACTTTAGAATTTGATATGTACAATAGCTTATTACATTTGCTACACACGGGAATTTATTCGCACGTAAAAAAAATTATAAATACTTCACAGCAGGGTGGTACAGGAATCGTCTAGTCGTGTAGCAAACGTTTGCCAAGCTAGGTCCTGAGCAGGATGGGGTGGGTTGTCCGGAAGCGCCACTGGTTTGAGACGGTCCAAACCAGAAAACCTACAGGTGGCCGTGTAAATTCCTAAACCACTAGCTGTTTCACAAAAAAAAATAGTAAAAGACAGAAAACACCAAGACTCGAAATAACCTAGTTATTTATTTACAGTTTGTACACATTCAAAATTCTGTGTCATACTTGAAAAAGGCAACACAATTCTGTGATAATAGTATGTAAATGGAATAGTTTGTAAATGTAATCTTAGTGGTATGTAATGTACAAGATTTTATATTAATAAAGTCGAAAATGTAACTACGATAATCGCAATTCGTTCGAGTACCCGTGTATCAACTACGATAGTGACTTAAATATAATAAAAACAGCGATACCGGAATGCGGGAGAATAGTAAGTTCTAAATCGCTTGATTAATTAAGTAAATAATCTATCTAGTCGCGAACCTCTTCGAATTGGTACCATTTCGCCTAGGGGAGTGCTAATACACATAACATGGTGTATTTACGGTGCTCATATTATGTTAATGTCAAATTGATGCTCCCGGAGACCTCGCCATAGTTTAAATTTTCGAACATTGACGAGTACTTGAAACTTGAACGCGACTAAAGCAGTACTACCAACGTAAAGATATTAAATGCATAGAATGACATTATCTTATTCCACAAAAGTAATTGCACGTGATGTACAACGAAGTTACACAATATTCCGCATGTAAAACGGCATGAATTTCGCTAGCATATACCTAGGTAAGTACAATACATAAAGTAAAGATCATAGTGCCATAACGAACGATATTTTCAGTTCAATAAACACCAAAAGGTAGATAACACTAGGTGTTGTAGATACCTGGATTGTGCACAGAAGGGCCGCTACATCAACAGCTATGGGGGATAGCTATTAAGATGTCCACCAGCTTGAATAACCTCCAAAGAGTCGGGCCTTTATCTAACTTTGCGGGTGAGAAGCGTAGTCGAGTGCAGTCACCATGGGGAGAAGCCTTGCATGCGAACTACCACATGTGCTTAGGGGCTCGGACTGGAATGGGATCGTTGCTCCAGGTGCCTTAGCCAAGTAACATCAATGCCACATGCATATTAGATCCCGAAAAATCGGAAAACGATACAGCAAACTAGGACGAGGAGGCCTAAATACGAGACGTTATCGAAAAATGTTCAACGGCAATCATAAATTAACATACCAGAGTTGTAATGTGGCCTCGGGTAAGTAAATTGCAGAAATATATATTTATCCCAATACAATCGGATTCATTTTAGCAATATAACACCCATTTCCTATTTCTGGATGGCAGATTCCTCAAAGAAAAATGGAAACTATGTAATCCACTTAAGTGAAAATTTCCAAAGATCACATGCAGCTCCAAAAAGGAAAACTTAAAAAATGGTCGCCGGAAATCGTACTATCAAAACAATTTTCAAAACTGTTACTAAAAATTCCCTAGAAATCAAGGATTTTTCAAAAGTCCCAAAAATTGCAAAAATGAGTATGCAACCAAAGCTACACCTAACGTATGCAGGTAAATCTAACTATATGAATGTATTTAAGCTAAGAAATTATCCAAACAATCCTTAACTGTATCTAAATGTAAAATTACACGTAACAAGCTAACGTCTTATACGATAAAATATGACTGAAACGGACCCGATATACAAGCAGACTGGCCAACTTTGTACCAAAACTGTTCGAAATGGTTATGTAGCTATAGAAATTAAAGAAAAATAAAATGGCCTGACAAACGTTTATTCCTTCTCTAGTCTGAAAACGCGCGCATGTGGTGTTTGACTTCCTCTTCGAAATGGTCAACCACAGAGCGCTTTTCTATCACGTGATTTTCAAAAAGCACGTTCGTTTGTTTACTTGGTTCGCCTATCCAACGTGGCTGAAGTATAGGTCGCTTTAATTCTTGTTGGTAATTTGCGAAATTACTTTGTTAATGTATCTCCTAGTTTTACAAGTATTTCAATATAGAAAGGACCCGTCGAAGCGCTTGCAGAACCTTGAAAACACGAGTGGTTTCAAAATCGTTTTACGATCAGTCGTCGGTTGAAATTCTCGAAAGCACAAGTGCGTTATGGGCATTAAAATGCCAAGTACAGTATAACAAGAAATGGTTATAAACTACGTCGCTGACAGTTGTCATAGACTCACTTGGATTCTATCTTGAAGGCAAACAGACATTTTTGGAGAGTATAAATATAGAACCCCGGGTCGTCGAAGTATCGTGGGACCCTCGTAGAAGCTAAAGTAAGAGGGATTTTTTTTGTGATTGATATCGCATTGGCAGTTAGCCATTCTTTCGGATTGACGTCCAGATATAACTCACGCCTCGCTTAAGTTTCTTTTAAATATTACAACGAACGTGCGTTGTTCGCTGCGGCGAATTTCGAGCTATGTTGCTAGATATTTTTCTAAAATTTGCAAGACGGAGGCCTCACCGCTCTTTTCCTGCATCTATTCACCTCAAAGCCACTAAACAGCTGTAATTTAGGTCTGCTACCTCAGTCAGGCCGATTTGAGGCAAGTTATACTTTTTGGCACCCTCCCCCCCTTGGAATCAACTTTTTCGACCTAAGGGAACTGTATTAAATTTTACTTCACCGAGTTGTGAGTTTTACTCAGCGACGTACTTAAATTAGGGGGCGCTTGCTCAAGCAGCTATCGACCTGATTTGACGTCATTGTTTGTTGTTTTTAATTCTGTGGCGCTTTTAGCGCTGTCATATGGTTCAGTTTTAACTCGTAATACCAGTATAATATTGACTGAATAGCACACGTATTGTATTATTGGTATACTTAGTAAGATTTGGTTTGAGTTCGGAGATAGTTTGACCTTTATACAACCAATATTAGCTGTTTTGGTTTCAAACGCTCTCTCTCTGCATTTACAAGGGGCCTTTTCTAGTTTACTATTTGTTGCTGTGTTGACTATTTGTCCTATTTAAGTGTTCCGACTCGGTTGCCTACAAACTAACAAAGCTTGAATTTTATAAATTTGTTTATGTGTTGCATGCTGTGACCATTTGTATTTACAATTTACATTTCGAGGTTATGCAGCGTGTTTCTTTGAGTAAAACTACAATTCGCTTATACAATACGAAAGCGTGCTCCTCAAGCGCTCCAGGTTCAAAAGTTATATTCAGTCATTGATAGGGCAATTGTTAAGAAAGTGTAATGGGAAAATTGAACTCGAACAGCTAAAGCAATTAGGTCTCTAGATAAAAAGAAATTTAGCCTTACCCTACCGGTGAGGTACTGCGGATAGATGAGGGATTAATACCGCTGCCTCCCAAAGCAAACCAATTTGTGGTAAGTGCGGTCCGGTGTTGTCGTAAAATCCCGATTATACCATGACAACATCTTTATCTATTCGTTTTGATAATTATTGAAAGGTTTCAGTCAGATGTCTAACGCGTATTGTTTATTACTTTTATCCAAGTTTAGCCCTCTTTCGTGATTGGTGGATTTTTATATTTTTAATTCCTTACACGTCTCGAAAGTTAATTTTATAAATTTGGTAGAATTTATTTTAAAATTATGCGAGAAATCGTATAGTTCAAATAAAAATGAACTAAATACCTTATGAGTTTTAAAAATGCAAAATCGACAAAGAAGCGAATTGGTTAAGTTGTCAGGAAGATAACAAACGGAAACGCAATCCCCCTATTCGGTGGAAACATCATATAACAAGAACTGAATGGGAGTCGCATAAAATAGAAAGCTTTGTTGTGTCCAGCAGTGGCTGCAAGAAGTGGCTACTTGATGATGATGTAATGATCGTTCAAACTTTTTTAAAACAAATTTTCAATAAATATCTTTATTCGCTTAAAATCAATTGGCGGTTTATCAATAAGAATCAGATCCCTCAATACACTGCTCCCTCTAAACAGTAACAACTACATACTACATGCTCCAGAAGTTTATTTCTTCACCGGAATACCAGTGTGTTCATAAATCCACCACAGATATTTGCTGACCTTGGTAAAAACCTGCGGCCACCCTTTCTCGCACCCGAAGCCGATCCCAAACGAAGAAATGCCATGAAGCACGGGTTCGTCGTTCTTATTGACCATCACCAAGGGGCCACCAGAGTCTCCACTGCAAATCGACTTTCCCCTATTTCCGTTCAAACACATCTGGTTAGGGCCGATGCGTCCGAAAAACATCATATTACATATTAGAGGAAGGGTAATCTTAGACTCGGCGAACCGCAGTTCGGGGCTGATGGCGGTGGCATCATCTGAAGTCACCCCCCATCCCGAAACGGAAGCCCTTTTAAAGGCGAACGACTTGTTTTGGTCGGATAGTTTGGGCAGGCGAATGGGCTGGATCTCGGCTAGAATTAGAAAATAGTTGAAAATGTCTGCAATGGTTCCAGTTGAGAAACTTACCACTGAATTCGATGGGTCTTGGTATGCGTACGATGGCGATGTCGTCGGTGAGTGCGAATGGATTCCACTGTTTGTGCACTATGAAGACCGTGGTGACGTAGCGAATTTGGGTCGGCTCCTGTTCGTCCACTTTGTGCGCTCCCAAGATGATCTCAGCTTTCGTAGCCCTAAAATTCGATATATTAGCACACTTTTTTCACATTTAAGACTACAATCTTACCCATCAACGCAATGGGCAGCAGTGAGGACGAACACGTTGGTGAGCAGCGATCCGCCGCAGAATATCTTCTCGCTTTGCCAAGGAACCGTAATAAACAAAGCGACCTAAATATAATTTTTAAATCTATGTGCTATGATATTAATGTTGTATTTTTACCTGATACGGGATAGAGTGGGGCGTGGCTTCTTGTCCTCCGATTATTCTTGGGCGAGCAACATCTCCGGAGCTTTTGCAAACCTTTTGGACACAAAGAGTCCGTTGAGGCCGAATTCAAACCAAAAATTAAATTTTGAACTTACCAAAACTAATAGTAGCAATACAGATGTTAAACATACAGTGATTGACGGTCTCATGGTAATCTTCTAGTTCGACTGTTCTTGATGAATAGTCAAAGCCGTTTTAACGATGAGTGATTCGAATCAAGTTTTATATATTCTTCCAGTAAAACATAAAGTATTGAAACATCCAAAGTTCATACCTTATCTGCTGAAATCTTATAGCTTGGACTTCGTCGTCTGCATCACTTTAGATAATGTTTGGCATTACAGTTTCAAAACAAGGTACAACCAGAAATTAATTAGGGATTCAGATTTCCATAAACATTTCTAAATGCATTTCAGCTTTATATGACACCATAGTTAATGAGTTGTACTTTATAATAAAATGCTGTAAGTAAGAGATTAATTAAATGTCGAAATAAAGCTAAATCAACTGAAAAATGTAACAGAGAGTTCTCTGTTCGGAAGTAAATTTCGATACATAAGGTTTTAAAAAATGCTCTTATGTATACTTTATCAAAGTGTAAAGTTGTATAAAAACAAAAATTATTCATTAAGTAACCGTGACGTCATGAGAGGGTAAGTTTCCCTAGAATAATAAAAAACCGGAGTCGGTGATAACACGTACTTGAATACACGTGCTATAAGATACCATGATGGCACGCTTTGTACCTTTGTACCTTTTGGCTAGAAGGAGTAGTATTAAAACTACTTGAACTTCATTACAACACAACAGGAACAGCTGTTTGGACTTTTGGCTCGGATGTAAAATGACTCATCCCTGTTTTATACAAAACATAGGAAACAAACTAAAGATATTATCAAAGAGTCTGTTATATGTTTTCCTTCTACTTACTTATTAGTTGTTGTCCAAGTAAATTAATCATCTTTAAAAAACCTTTGTTTGGGAATAGAACATTTTACAAGCCATTTCGTCGTTGGGAATTAATTTTTTTTTGTATTATTTCTACCAGATCGGCATACCATCGCCATACATGGTTAAGTTACAATATCGTTAACAATAACATAACAACATAATCTTGACATAATTAAATTATAATTAAATGATGTTCTTCAATTCTTCTATATCGTTTTGCTTTATTTTAAAAAATTCTTTCGCTAGAAATTTTGGTCAAATAACTTTGGTCAAATAACTTTGGTCTTTTTAAGATTTTGATTTAAAATATATTTTATGATTACGATTACAAATTGCCCATTTCTAAACAAGTATCTATTAAAAATATTTTTAATTTCTTCTTTTCTTATATCAATTAACATTTTAGATGCGGAAGTACCACTTATTAGTAAGAGGTAAATATAACGTAGTAACGTAGTTTGAATTTTTAAACTTTCCATCCGAGATTGCGGTTGATGTAGTTTTGTGTTTAAGTTGCTCTTATAATTTAATTGCAAATAATAAGCTTTTAGAGTGCACTAATTGTCATAATCGAGCACATCATCATTGTTTTTTTTTGTAATAAAGACGAATTATATAAAACCATAAACAAAATCGTTAGTATTTCCTGATTTTGTGACCAGTGCAACCAAAGAGCGAATATCGAAGCCGGTCATGTGGCTGCGGAACGCAAAAGTCAACATGTCAGAGTTGCAGCGCTAAAAAGCAATTGAGTGCTTAAAATGGGTAAAGTTATTGTTGGAAAAATTCGTAAGTAAACTTTGGTTTTTCTAATAATTTGCTGAAATAAAAATATGTTATTGAAAACACTTCGTCGGGTGAAAAAACTGGTGAATTTATCATTAGCACGTATACAAATTTATAGTCTATGTCCTATAGCAACTGCCTTAAACAACATCCAACTAATAATAATAATAGGTCTATATTCCGGTAACTACAGCACAGGTAAGTTTCAACAATAAACAAAAAAAATAAATATAACACAATAAATGAGAGTAACAGAGTCCTAAAATCAAATGTTGATTTACATTACCCTGTTTTTCAAGTGGTCCTTAATTTATTTTTATATACTGTTAGGTTAATTTTTAACTCATTAAGTTATTTGTTATAATTCGGCTATTTGTCGATTTCGCAGGTCAACCCCTAGCCTCTCCATTTGTTTATGCAACGTTTAAAAGTATGACGCCAGCCTGTCGCAGGAATATAATGCCCCGCGTTAGAAGAAGCTGACAATGTATCGGGGATTTTTCTTTCAGTCGTTTTACACTCCGTGCGAAAAAATGATCAAGGCTGTGGATTGCAAACTTCGCCTTTTGATTGGCATTTAAATTTAGGTTTTAGTGCCAGCACGTCGCTTCGATGGGGCGGCAACGTCGTAGCACGCAGCTTTGGTCGCCTTTGGTAAGGTTGTCGATTTCCGGTCATTCAAGATTTAGCCCGAAGTGTCGAATTAAACTGGTTGTTCCGTTGTTCGTGCGGTACGAAGAAAAATAATTTGTTGCTCATTTAGTAGGGTCCTCTAATCGGAAGTTACCCCTTCAACATATACTAGTCGGGTTGCTATTGAGCCTCCCTATTTCATTATTACGCATAGCGAAGATTACATATCGCGGGCAGGTGCCGTTTCGTCGAGTATTCTTCAATTACACTTCAAATGGATGTAGCAACGAATTCCCATTGACTCATCACCGGCGTACGTCCCGATTTTTGACTGCTCTGTCGTGTATAGCATCTTCAAGGGACAACCCTATTTTTCGCCCCTCTTTGATGTATGCACCTCGCCGTCGCCACAAGGGTGATATTCTGCTATCAACCAAGACGCTCTGCAATTAGCCCAGGTAGAACTACGAGTAGTTCAATAAATCCTTAGAAAAAGAGAGAAAAACAAATTATTTGAGGTGGATCTTTATTTACTTTTCAACGTAATCGCTTTTTAGCTCTATAGCCTTTTCCAAACGTTTTCAAAATAGGCATCTGTTTTGGCGATGACCTCTTCGTTCAACATAAACCGCCTTCCGCCAAGCCATTTTTTTAAGTTTGTAAATAAAAAAAAGTCACTTGGGGCCAAATCCGGAGAATACGGTGGATGCTGTAGTAACTCAAACTTTAATTCCATGATTTGGGCCATCGCAACTGCACAAGTGTGCACCCGTGCATTGTCTTGATTGAAAAGGATCTTTTTCTTTTGCAAATGGGGACGTTTTTTCTTAATTTCTTCGCTCAACCGGTCCAGTAACGACGCATAATACTCTCCAGTTATCGGTTTTCCTTTTTCCAAGTAATCGATGTAGATGATTCCTCGTGCATCCCAAAAAACTGTGGCCATCACCTTACCAGCCGATTTCACCGTTTTCGCCTTCTTTGGAGCCCGTTTCCTTTCAAAAACCCACTGTTTTGACTGTTCCTTTGTCTTGAGAGTGTAGTGGTGTATCAACGTTTCGTCCACAGTTATGTATCGACGCAGAAACTCCTCAGGATTGCGACGAAGAAGCGCCAAAATAGTCTCTGAGTCGACTACACGAGTACGTTTATTCTCCACCGACAGCAAACGGCGCACCCATCTTGCCGAATTTTTTTGCGATATGCCCATAGCTTCAACTATTTCGCGCACTTTGATTCTTCGATTACTCAAAATCACTTCGTGGATTTTGTCAATCATTTCGGGCGTTGTCACTTCAACTGGACGTCCTGAACGAGGTGCATCTCTTGTGGATGTACGGCCACGTTTAAACTCATTTACCCAATTGTATATAGTTGCAACCACAGGAGCAGATGTGCCATGAACTTCATCCAACTCACCTTTCATCTGTTTCGGTGTTAAGCCTTTTAAATATAAGTGTTTAATTACCGCTCGAAACTCACTTTTTTCCATTTTTTCAAATCAACAAAAGTTTCTTGCTTCAATCGACAATAAAAACGAAACTAAAAGTGATGGATGTGGCTGAAACTTTGACAGTTGTCAAGTGAATAATGACATTTACTAAAAACAAAAGATACTTGATGCTATGAACACGATATCTTGGATTTTCTAAGGACAAACTGAAATACCCTCGTATTTCTGTTTGGTTTATGTTGTGTTGCGAAGTGCGCCCATGTACGAGTGTTTGGCCTATTCTAGTCTAAGTACAACCCTTTTTATTGGCGTTTTGTGTGCTGTCTGGCATTGGCTGGATACAAGTATAGTTAGATAGTTTGTAACTACAATGACGTCTTCTAGGATTCAGGGCTAATTTTAATTGGTACACGTCGCTTGGTTTTTGCATTACTTACTTGATAACTCGTAGTTTTTGTTATTTTGTGTACTTGCTGGTATTTTATTGTATCAATGGCTGATAGCAGACGCTTTAAGAATCAACCAAGGTAAGTTCCCATTGGCAAGGGTTGGTTTCTCATGATTGCATTATTTAGTAGATGTCTCGTAAAGTTTATGCATTTATGTGTATACTTGGTAGTAGTTTATTGGATCAGTAGTTGACAGCAGACGCTTTGAGAATCAACCAAGGTACATTCCCGTTGGCGAAGACTTATTACCCATCATTGCATTATTTAGTAGATATCTCGTTAAGTTTTTGTTTTTTTTTTGTATACTTGGTAGTATTTTAATTATATCAGCGGCTAATAGCAGACGCTTTAAGAATCAACCAAGGCAGATTCCCGTTGGTGAGGACTGGTTACCCCCCACGAAGTGTTTTAATTTTTTTCTCTTATGTCTCAAGTTCTGTAGAGGTTAATTGTGTTAAGAATTTGTGGCGCTCTAGGCAAATAACACTTTGTATTAAATTACCTAACTATTGGCGTACCAACTCACTCCTTCTCGGTTGTAAGTTAGCCGTGGCATCTTTGTTATATAACGTGGGGCCCATGTAGCTTTTCGAGTCATTAAAACATCCGATTTGACACCCCCTTGAGGGGATTCAAGTTTTTTGCATTTCAGTGAAGTGACACCCTAGCTTTTCTGCAGTCCAGTCAAATTAGATATTTAAAAGTAAAGTTGCAGCACTTCATTCCATGTAGGACGATGGCCTAATTTACTTGACAAAAATACTATCTGAAAAGTGAAAATGTATTTTTATAGAAAAAAATTCCGTAGAATTCAATGAACTACAATGTAACAGCTGAATCAGTGGAGAAGTGATTCAAAATGGCGGTCAAAGTAATAAAAAAACCGTGTTTTGCATACAAAAATGCAAAAAAGCAATCATTTTTTTAAATATACGCTTATGTAGCTTAAAAACAAATAAAACAAGCTTTTGGGGGTCAAAATAGATTAATTAGAAAAAAGTTATAGCCAAAGAAACCGCTAAAAATGGCCAAATCTTCAATTGTTTTTAACTTTTAACAATAATTGTATAACGTTGAAATTTTCAGAACATAATACTCGGTGAACATAAAACGTAGGTTTTTGAAATTTGCAAAAATGTTGATTAGTTTTTGCAGAAATAATTTTTTTCGAAAAAATTACGTTTTTGCAGAAATTGATTTAATCAAGTTGCAGAAGTCGTACAACATTCAACGTAGGCTTGTTTTTTTAAGAGTTGTACTACCACGCACAATATGAGCGCGCATTTTTTTCACTTGCAGATATGCGCACATTTAATTTGAAAAGTAGCATTTTTCTTACGCCCACAAAATGTTTAATATTTTTGTCAATTTTAATTGTACTGAAATTATAACGGGTGTTCATAAACAGTCGTCATCCCAGTAGGTTTTGACTTCAGAAACGTATGTCTATTAAAATTGAGAAAAAATGTGCTATGACAGTACTCAATGACGTTTCATTGTGTTGCACGAATTAATCAAAGACATAACATTTTGTTTTTCAAAGCAACTGGGATGACGACTGTTTATGAACACCCGTTATCAGCACTATTCGATAGCTGTCAATTTTCTATGAATTTAAAATGCGCTTTTGTTTATTTTAACAGCGAATTACACTTAACCTCAGATTAGTGGGTTTTATAAGACTAGCTGTTGGTGTAATTATATATCAGAGAAAGACACGTACGTGTTTTTCATTAATGCAAATATCCTTTATAATTTAACAGTTTTAATATTGAATATTAATAGGAAACACCCGTGACATTTACAGTGTAAAATGCAAAATTTTGAGTACCTACTAAATCAGTTGATTGTACTTAATGGTCAGTAGCGTCAAACTTGTAAGTCAGGTTATCACAGATTATTTTGCTAAACTTAAATATGAATCGTAGTTTTAGTGAAACAAAGTAAAAACATAATTTATTAATAACTTTAGTAAGTAATCTTGTATTTAAGTAATAGCGTTTTGTCAAAGTGGATACTTTCTAGCATCATTTTAACAGAAGTATCGAATGAAATGGAAAAGTTCTGCAACTTTTCTTACTCTAGCAGTGAGGAAGCAGAATTGCTTAAAAAAACAAAATTGATTGATGCTTTAATATATGACAATTTCTTGTAAATGTATTTTTACTTCCTTTTACGATAAAGGAAGTATTCGATTCACCCCAAAAATTCGAAATTCAGTTTTCAACAGATCTTCACGTTTTAGAGTACTCTGATCCCAAAAAACATATTTTATTTTCATTGGTATGTCTGCCTGTGTGTCTGTCTGGCTGTGTGTCTGTCTGTATGTGTGTCTGTCTGTCTGTGAACAGAATATCTCAAAAACCAAAAGAGGTATGGCGTTGAAACTTCATATATAAGTTTTGTGCACTATGTAGATGAGACAGCAAGCTTTTGAAGAAAATTGCATAACCGGAAGTAGGTGTTTACTGTTGCGATTTTTCAGTTTTTATAGATTTTTTCAAAAACGGTTCTAACGATTTTTTTTAAACTTTACATTTTTATTACATTTTTAATGTGTATTGATGTGAGATAGGTGATTTTCCAGTTGAATACTTCTAAAGTGGTTTTTTTTTTGTTTTTACTTCCTTTTACAATAAAGGAAGTATTGGATTCACCCCAAAAATTCGAAATTGAGTTTTCAACAGATCTTCACGTTTCAGAGCCCCCTGAACTAAAAAAACATATGTTTTTCATTGGTCTGTCTGCGTGTCTGTCTGCCTGTGTGTGTGTCTGTGTGCCTGTGAACAGAATATCTCAAAAACTAAAAGAGGTATGGCGTTGAAACTTCATATATAAGTTTTGTGTACTATCTAGATGCGACAGCAAGCTTTTGAAGAAAATCGCATAACCGGAAGTAGGTGTTTACTCTTGTGATTTTTCAGTTTTTTTCGATTTTTTCAAAAACGGCTTTAACGATTTTTTTTAAACTTTACATTTTTATTACATTTTGAATGTGTATTGATGTGCGATAGGTGATTTTCCAGTTGAATACTTCTAAAATGGGTTTCTTTTGTTTCTTGTCTATTTTTTTATTAACTCTTATTTTAAATAGAACACTCGGTATATTATAACATTTTTGAATTCAGTTTAAAATTCTAGAGAAAATTTGTCTCTTCAACTAACGCTCTATTTTGTACCGCATTTGCAGAATTTGTAATTTTTGAAAATTTTTGACAAATGCTTAAAACATTTTAAATCAAATTTTTAGCTAATTATAAGATCACTGTAAAAGGAAATCGTGTGCGTGTATCACACCAGATTTTTTTACTTCCTTTTACAATAAAGGAAGTATTGGATTTACCCCAAAAATTTGAAATTCAGTTTTCAACAGATCTTCACGTTTTAGAGTCCCCTGAACCCAAAAAACATATTTTTTTTCATTGGTCTGTCTCTGTCTGTCTGTCTGTCTGAGAAAAGCTGCGCTAGGCAAAGGCAAAGGTAAGGGTTATTTCAATTCCCCCAACTGGGGGCGGGCTGCTATAGGGACCTTCCTCTTCAGCCAAGAACGGGAAACTTAGGATGGGTGAGAGAAAGGAGGGGTGGAGACTGGAAGAAAGGTCAGGAAAGGTGGAGAAATACTGCCCCGGCATTCGCCTCAGAGAAGGTACTCTGTTGACTCAGGAAAACCACCTAAAAACCTGAATCAAGGCAGGCGGCCGCAGGAATCGAACCCACGACCTCCCGAATGCTAAGTGGACGTGCTACGCACTAAGCCAAGGAGCGCTAGAGCATACCCTTGTATTTATATAATGCTCCCGAGTTTCTCCCCACCACATTTACCGCTACGCGCCACGGCACCGCTCTGAACGGAACATACCGGTTCGCAATAAATAATACACGGTCAATAATTGCCCAATCATTTTTATATTAAACTATAAGTCTTCAGCTAAAGTGAGTGCAAATTTCAGCCCTTAATATTAATAAATGAATGTGCATCGACTTTTTGAAAAAAATCTCATCTTTTATGGGTTGTACAGCAATCTTCTTTAAATTCGTAGTAAATTGGCAGCTATCGACTGGTGCTTATGTAATTTCAGTACAATTAAAATTGACAAAAATGTTCAACATTTGTAAAAAGAGGTCGCCCTTCAATTTGAATTTGCACATATCTGCACGTGAAAACAAATTCGAGCTTATATTGTGTCTAATAGTACAACTTTTAAGGAAAAAAATAAGCTTACGCTAATTGTTGTACGACTTCTGCAACCTGATTAAATCAATTTCTGCGAAAACGTAATTTTTTCGAAAAAATTGATTTATGCAAAAACTAATTACCATTTTTGCAAATTTCAAAAACCTACGTTTTCTACTTATCGAGTACTATGTTTTCTGAAAATTGCAACGTTATACAATTGTTTTTCTTTAAGTTAAAAACAATTGAGGAAGTGGCAATTTTTAGCGGTTTTTTGGCTATAATTTTTTTTTCTAATTAATCGATTTTGGCCATCGATAGCTTGTTTTATTTGTTTTTTTCAAGCTGTAAGTGTATATTTTTTTAGAAAAATTATTCCTTTTTTGCATTATTATATGCAAAAAAACGCTTTTCATTACTTTGACCGCCATTTTGAATCACTTCTCCACTGATTCAACTGTTAGATTGTAGTTCATTGAATTTTACGGAATTTTTTCTATAAAAATAAATTTTTACTTTTCAGCTAGTATTTTTGTCAAAAAACGAGATATTTTCGAGAATTTGACTGGACTATTAGTAATATTTGTTACATTCTCGTTACAGCCACATTAGCCACATCCATTGACGGCTTAGGTTTCCGGCGCGCTGCTTATAACAACAACAACCGCAATCTTTGCCGGAAAAATTTGCTTAACACCCCAAATAAATGTTCTTATTACACAGCGGAGGATAAACGATAATCAGTTAACAAAATCGCTGCTGCAGTTATGTAGTAAACCACCATTAAATCCATTCTGTCCTACGAATAGAGCGCAATGACCTCCATTATCAAACTACAGGCGCTTTCCGGCGCCTTGGACGAGTCGCCCCCCTGCTACATTCTAGAAGTAGACGAAGTAAGAATCCTCCTGGACTGCGGCTGGGACGAAAAGTTCGACCCAGACTTCATGCGAGAGCTGAAACGGTAAGCTCTTGCTGCAGCCGGTAACGATTATTTAGGGTTATTGTTGCAGGCATGTACACACAATCGATGCTGTCCTCTTATCGTATCCAGACGTGGCTCACTTGGGTGCGCTGCCCTACCTGGTAGGGAAATTAGGCTTAAACTGCCCCATTTATGCAACGATTCCGGTGTACAAAATGGGGCAAATGTTCATGTACGACCTGTTCCAGTCCCATTACAATATGGAAGAGTTCGACCTTTTCACGCTCGACGACGTGGATGCTGCTTTCGATAAAATCGTGCAGCTTAAGTTTAACCAGAGCATATCACTGAAAGGTGAGATTAATTGGAATTTCATGTATTAAAATATATGCATGGAATTGTACTACGGTAATACGAGTAAGGCCTCTGAACATATAAAATTATACTGTTAATGCACTGTGCATTCTGTAAGTTCAAGATGTTCATTTTGTCCTGGAAAATATTGCCGGAAGCCTAGTATTCTGTCAGACATGCAGAAAACCAATCTACAATATTCATAGGAAAGAAATAAATTATTAAGCTAAAAGCTTAATTAATTTATCACTACTTTTATTTTATTTAGGATTTATATAAATTTTGCTATTTGCATAAAATACTCATTAAAAATGTTCTATTGTGTTCAGTTTGACCTACAATATCTTCAAAATAAATATAACAGCAGTAACGTATCAACAACTTAGAAAGTAATATGAAGTAACTGAGTTACCAAAGTATTACATAATTATATAAAAATCTACATTCATTTTTTTTAACTTGCAAATTAATGCCCCAGTAACCATTATAATTATGAAGATTTATATTTGGCAATGAACTAGTAGATATGGTCGTGTTGACATAATGCTAGATACAGAATTTGAAGAAGCAGAACCTGTAGATTGATGCCTTGGGGCTTTCAGCACAAATAAAGTATGAAAAAAAAATTCATCCAGTATAACTATGGAATAGTTCCTAATTTATGAATGCAACTACGTTTACACTTAAATGTTAAGCCTGACATTTGATTTTTAAGTGAGTTGTAATTGCATTCATAAATTAGAAACTATTCCATAACCATACTAAATGAAAATAATTTTTCCCACTGTCAATCATGTAAGTCAGTGATCAAGAAGCCATATTTGTCAACTTTTAGCGGTCCGCTTCGAAACGTGAGTTATTTCTCCTTAGTACAGTCTTCTTGTCAGTGATACAGCCTTAGTTTACTGATTTCCCTTGACAACGAAACTTATTATTAAGTTGCTAGGATTTGACATACACTTCAGTACTGCCAACTAATTCAGGCTATCCAGATCCTGCTGCAATTCAGTTTTTTACTTCCTTTTACTATAAAGCAAGTATTGGATTCACCCCAAAAATTCGAAATTGAGTTTTCAACATATATTCACGTTTTAGAGTCCCCTGATCCCAAAAAACATATTTTTTTTCATTGGTCTGTGTGTCTGTCTGTCTGTGAACAGAATATCTCAAAAACGAAAAGAGGTATGGCGTTGAAACTTCATATATAAGTTTTGTGTACTATCTAGATGCGACAGCAAGCTTTTGAAGAAAATCGCATAACCGGAAGTAGGTGTTTACTCTTGTGATTTTTCAGTTTTTTTCGATTTTTTCAAAAACGGCTCTAACGATTTTTTTTAAACTTTACATTTTTATTACATTTTGAATGTGTATTGATGTGCGATAGGTGATTTTCCAGTTGAATACTTCTAAAATGGGTTTCTTTTGTGTTTTGTCTATTTTTTTTATTAACTCTTATTTTAAATAGAACACTCGGGGCCGGTTGCAGAAAGCAATGTTAAGTCTCGTGTTAGCTAACATCGCGTCAAAGTGAACAAAAACGAATCAAATCTCAAATGCTTATGGCAACTAATACATTAGTAAACAAAATTTGATGCGATTTTGTTCACTTTGACGCGATGTTAGCTAACACGAGACTTAACATTGCTTTCTGCAACCGGCCCTCGGTATATTATAACATTTTTGAATTCAGCTTAAAATTCTAGAGAAAATTTGTCTCTTCAACTAACGCTCTATTTTGTACCGCATTTGCAGAATTTGTAATTTTTGAAAATTTTTGACAAATGCTTAAAACATTTTAAATCAAATTTTTGGCTAATTATAAGATCACTGTAAAAGGAAATCGTGTGCGTGTATCACACCAGATTTTTTTACTTCCTTTTACAATAAAGGAAGTATTGGATTCACCCCAAAAATTTGAAATTCAGTTTTCAACAGATCTTCACGTTTTAGAGTCCCCTGAACCCAAAAAACATATTTTTTTTCATTGGTCTGTCTCTGGCTGTCTGTCTGTCTGTCTGTGAACAGAATATCTCAAAAACGAAAAGAGGTATGGCGTTGAAACTTTATATATAAGTTTTGTGTACTATGTAGATGCGACAGCAAGCTTTTGAAGAAAATCGCATAACCGGAAGTAGGTGTTTACTCTTGTGATTTTTCAGTTTTTTTCGATTTTTTCAAAAACGGCTCTAACGATTTTTTTTAAACTTTACATTTTTATTACATTTTGAATGTGTATTGATGTGCGATAGGTGATTTTCCAGGTGAATACTTCTAAAATGGGTTTCTTTTGTTTTTTGTCTATTTTTTTTTATTAACTCTTATTTTAAATAGAACACTCGGTATATTATAACATTTTTGAATTCAGCTTAAAATTCTAGAGAAAATTGGTCTCTTCAACTAACGCTCTATTTTGTACCGCATTTGCAGAATTTGTAATTTTTGAAAATTTTTGACAAATGCTTAAAACATTTTAAATCAAATTTTTGGCTAATTATAAGATCACTGTAAAAGGAAATCGTGTGCGTGTATCACACCAGATTTTTTTACTTCCTTTTACAATAAAGGAAGTATTGGATTCACCCCAAAAATTTGAAATTCAGTTTTCAACAGATCTTCACGTTTTAGAGTCCCCTGAACCCAAAAAACATATTTTTTTTCATTGGTCTGTCTCTGGCTGTCTGTCTGTCTGTCTGTGAACAGAATATCTCAAAAACGAAAAGAGGTATGGCGTTGAAACTTTATATATAAGTTTTGTGTACTATGTAGATGCGACAGCAAGCTTTTGAAGAAAATCGCATAACCGGAAGTAGGTGTTTACTCTTGTGATTTTTCAGTTTTTTTCGATTTTTTCAAAAACGGCTCTAACGATTTTTTTTAAACTTTACATTTTTATTACATTTTGAATGTGTATTGATGTGCGATAGGTGATTTTCCAGGTGAATACTTCTAAAATGGGTTTCTTTTGTTTTTTGTCTATTTTTTTTATTAACTCTTATTTTAAATAGAACACTCGGTATATTATAACATTTTTGAATTCAGCTTAAAATTCTAGAGAAAATTTGTCTCTTCAACTAACGCTCTATTTTGTACCGCATTTGCAGAATTTGTAATTTTTGAAAATTTTTGACAAATGCTTAAAACATTTTAAATCAAATTTTTGGCTAATTATAAGATCACTGTAAAAGGAAATCGTGTGCGTGTATCACACCAGATTTTTTTACTTCCTTTTACAATAAAGGAAGTATTGGATTCACCCCAAAAATTTTTTATATTCAGTTTTCAACAGATCTTCACGTTTTAGAGTCCCCTGAACCCAAAAAACATATTTTTTTTCATTGGTCTGTCTCTGGCTGTCTGTCTGTCTGTCTGTGAACAGAATATCTCAAAAACGAAAAGAGGTATGGCGTTGAAACTTTATATATAAGTTTTGTGTACTATGTAGATGCAACAGCAAGCTTTTGAAGAAAATCGCATAACCGGAAGTAGGTGTTTACTCTTGTGATTTTTCAGTTTTTTTCGATTTTTTCAAAAACGGCTAACGATTTTTTTTAAACTTTACATTTTTATTACATTTTGAATGTGTATTGATGTGCGATAGGTGATTTTCCAGGTGAATACTTCTAAAATGGGTTTCTTTTGTTTTTTGTCTATTTTTTTTATTAACTCTTATTTTAAATAGAACACTCGGTATATTATAACATTTTTGAATTCAGCTTAAAATTCTAGAGAAAATTGGTCTCTTCAACTAACGCTCTATTTTGTACCGCATTTGCAGAATTTGTAATTTTTGAAAATTTTTGACAAATGCTTAAAACATTTTAAATCAAATTTTTGGCTAATTATAAGATCACTGTAAAAGGAAATCGTGTGCGTGTATCACACCAGATTTTTTTACTTCCTTTTACAATAAAGGAAGTATTGGATTCACCCCAAAAATTTGAAATTCAGTTTTCAACAGATCTTCACGTTTTAGAGTCCCCTGAACCCAAAAAACATATTTTTTTTCATTGGTCTGTCTCTGGCTGTCTGTCTGTCTGTCTGTGAACAGAATATCTCAAAAACGAAAAGAGGTATGGCGTTGAAACTTTATATATAAGTTTTGTGTACTATGTAGATGCGACAGCAAGCTTTTGAAGAAAATCGCATAACCGGAAGTAGGTGTTTACTCTTGTGATTTTTCAGTTTTTTTCGATTTTTTCAAAAACGGCTCTAACGATTTTTTTTAAACTTTACATTTTTATTACATTTTGAATGTGTATTGATGTGCGATAGGTGATTTTCCAGGTGAATACTTCTAAAATGGGTTTCTTTTGTTTTTTGTCTATTTTTTTTATTAACTCTTATTTTAAATAGAACACTCGGTATATTATAACATTTTTGAATTCAGCTTAAAATTCTAGAGAAAATTGGTCTCTTCAACTAACGCTCTATTTTGTACCGCATTTGCAGAATTTGTAATTTTTGAAAATTTTTGACAAATGCTTAAAACATTTTAAATCAAATTTTTGGCTAATTATAAGATCACTGTAAAAGGAAATCGTGTGCGTGTATCACACCAGATTTTTTTACTTCCTTTTACAATAAAGGAAGTATTGGATTCACCCCAAAAATTTGAAATTCAGTTTTCAACAGATCTTCACGTTTTAGAGTCCCCTGAACCCAAAAAACATATTTTTTTTCATTGGTCTGTCTCTGGCTGTCTGTCTGTGAACAGAATATCTCAAAAACGAAAAGAGGTATGGCGTTGAAACTTTATATATAAGTTTTGTGTACTATGTAGATGCAACAGCAAGCTTTTGAAGAAAATCGCATAACCGGAAGTAGGTGTTTACTCTTGTGATTTTTCAGTTTTTTTCGATTTTTTCAAAAACGGCTCTAACGATTTTTTTTAAACTTTACATTTTTATTACATTTTGAATGTGTATTGATGTGCGATAGGTGATTTTCCAGGTGAATACTTCTAAAATGGGTTTCTTTTGTTTTTTGTCTATTTTTTTTATTAACTCTTATTTTAAATAGAACGCTCGGTATATTATAACATTTTTGAATTCAGCTTAAAATTCTAGAGAAAATTTGTCTCTTCAACTAACGCTCTATTTTGTACCGCATTTGCAGAATTT
The DNA here is from genome assembly GCA_940337035.1 of Agriotes lineatus. Lineage (NCBI taxonomy): Eukaryota > Metazoa > Arthropoda > Insecta > Coleoptera > Elateridae > Agriotes > Agriotes lineatus. The sequence continues at coordinate 8,498 of CALNHX010004302.1, read as the reverse complement.
GTAATTTTTGAAAATTTTTGACAAATGCTTAAAACATTTTAAATCAAATTTTTGGCTAATTATAAGATCACTGTAAAAGGAAATCGTGTGCGTGTATCACACCAGATTTTTTTACTTCCTTTTACAATAAAGGAAGTATTGGATTCACCCCAAAAATTTGAAATTCAGTTTTCAACAGATCTTCACGTTTTAGAGTCCCCTGAACCCAAAAAACATATTTTTTTTCATTGGTCTGTCTCTGGCTGTCTGTCTGTCTGTCTGTGAACAGAATATCTCAAAAACGAAAAGAGGTATGGCGTTGAAACTTTATATATAAGTTTTGTGTACTATCTAGATGCGACAGCAAGCTTTTGAAGAAAATCGCATAACCGGAAGTAGGTGTTTACTCTTGTGATTTTTCAGTTTTTTTCGATTTTTTCAAAAACGGCTCTAACGATTTTTTTTAAACTTTACATTTTTATTACATTTTGAATGTGTATTGATGTGCGATAGGTGATTTTCCAGGTGAATACTTCTAAAATGGGTTTCTTTTGTTTTTTGTCTATTTTTTTTATTAACTCTTATTTTAAATAGAACACTCGGTATATTATAACATTTTTGAATTCAGCTTAAAATTCTAGAGAAAATTTGTCTCTTCAACTAACGCTCTATTTTGTACCGCATTTGCAGAATTTGTAATTTTTGAAAATTTTTGACAAATGCTTAAAACATTTTAAATCAAATTTTTGGCTAATTATAAGATCACTGTAAAAGGAAATCGTGTGCGTGTATCACACCAGATTTTTTTACTTCCTTTTACAATAAAGGAAGTATTGGATTCACCCCAAAAATTTTAAATTCAGTTTTCAACAGATCTTCACGTTTTAGAGTCCCCTGAACCCAAAAAACATATTTTTTTTCATTGGTCTGTCTCTGGCTGTCTGTCTGTCTGTCTGTGAACAGAATATCTCAAAAACGAAAAGAGGTATGGCGTTGAAACTTTATATATAAGTTTTGTGTACTATGTAGATGCAACAGCAAGCTTTTGAAGAAAATCGCATAACCGGAAGTAGGTGTTTACTCTTGTGATTTTTCAGTTTTTTTCGATTTTTTCAAAAACGGCTCTAACGATTTTTTTTAAACTTTACATTTTTATTACATTTTGAATGTGTATTGATATGCGATAGGTGATTTTCCAGGTGAATACTTCTAAAATGGGTTTCTTTTGTTTTTTGTCTATTTTTTTTATTAACTCTTATTTTAAATAGAACACTCGGTATATTATAACATTTTTGAATTCAGCTTAAAATTCTAGAGAAAATTTGTCTCTTCAACTAACGCTCTATTTTGTACCGCATTTGCAGAATTTGTAATTTTTGAAAATTTTTGACAAATGCTTAAAACATTTTAAATCAAATTTTTGGCTAATTATAAGATCACTGTAAAAGGAAATCGTGTGCGTGTATCACACCAGATTTTTTTACTTCCTTTTACAATAAAGGAAGTATTGGATTCACCCCAAAAATTTTAAATTCAGTTTTCAACAGATCTTCACGTTTTAGAGTCCCCTGAACCCAAAAAACATATTTTTTTTCATTGGTCTGTCTCTGGCTGTCTGTCTGTCTGTCTGTGAACAGAATATCTCAAAAACGAAAAGAGGTATGGCGTTGAAACTTTATATATAAGTTTTGTGTACTATCTAGATGCGACAGCAAGCTTTTGAAGAAAATCGCATAACCGGAAGTAGGTGTTTACTCTTGTGATTTTTCAGTTTTTTTCGATTTTTTCAAAAACGGCTCTAACGATTTTTTTTAAACTTTACATTTTTATTACATTTTGAATGTGTATTGATGTGCGATAGGTGATTTTCCAGGTGAATACTTCTAAAATGGGTTTCTTTTGTTTTTTGTCTATTTTTTTTATTAACTCTTATTTTAAATAGAACACTCGGTATATTATAACATTTTTGAATTCAGCTTAAAATTCTAGAGAAAATTTGTCTCTTCAACTAACGCTCTATTTTGTACCGCATTTGCAGAATTTGTAATTTTTGAAAATTTTTGACAAATGCTTAAAACATTTTAAATCAAATTTTTGGCTAATTATAAGATCACTGTAAAAGGAAATCGTGTGCGTGTATCACACCAGATTTTTTTACTTCCTTTTACAATAAAGGAAGTATTGGATTCACCCCAAAAATTTGAAATTCAGTTTTCAACAGATCTTCACGTTTTAGAGTCCCCTGAACCCAAAAAAACATATTTTTTTTCATTGGTCTGTCTCTGGCTGTCTGTCTGTCTGTCTGTGAACAGAATATCTCAAAAACGAAAAGAGGTATGGCGTTGAAACTTTATATATAAGTTTTGTGTACTATCTAGATGCGACAGCAAGCTTTTGAAGAAAATCGCATAACCGGAAGTAGGTGTTTACTCTTGTGATTTTTCAGTTTTTTTCGATTTTTTCAAAAACGGCTCTAACGATTTTTTTTTAACTTTACATTTTTATTACATTTTGAATGTGTATTGATGTGCGATAGGTGATTTTCCAGGTGAATACTTCTAAAATGGGTTTCTTTTGTTTTTTGTCTATTTTTTTTATTAACTCTTATTTTAAATAGAACACTCGGTATATTATAACATTTTTGAATTCAGCTTAAAATTCTAGAGAAAATTTGTCTCTTCAACTAACGCTCTATTTTGTACCGCATTTGCAGAATTTGTAATTTTTGAAAATTTTTGACAAATGCTTAAAACATTTTAAATCAAATTTTTGGCTAATTATAAGATCACTGTAAAAGGAAATCGTGTGCGTGTATCACACCAGATTTTTTTACTTCCTTTTACAATAAAGGAAGTATTGGATTCACCCCAAAAATTTTAAATTCAGTTTTCAACAGATCTTCACGTTTTAGAGTCCCCTGAACCCAAAAAACATATTTTTTTTCATTGGTCTGTCTCTGGCTGTCTGTCTGTCTGTCTGTGAACAGAATATCTCAAAAACGAAAAGAGGTATGGCGTTGAAACTTTATATATAAGTTTTGTGTACTATCTAGATGCGACAGCAAGCTTTTGAAGAAAATCGCATAACCGGAAGTAGGTGTTTACTCTTGTGATTTTTCAGTTTTTTTCGATTTTTTCAAAAACGGCTTTAACGATTTTTTTTAAACTTTACATTTTTATTACATTTTGAATGTGTATTGATGTGCGATAGGTGATTTTCCAGGTGAATACTTCTAAAATGGGTTTCTTTTGTTTTTTGTCTATTTTTTTTATTAACTCTTATTTTAAATAGAACACTCGGTATATTATAACATTTTTGAATTCAGCTTAAAATTCTAGAGAAAATTTGTCTCTTCAACTAACGCTCTATTTTGTACCGCATTTGCAGAATTTGTAATTTTTGAAAATTTTTGACAAATGCTTAAAACATTTTAAATCAAATTTTTGGCTAATTATAAGATCACTGTAAAAGGAAATCGTGTGCGTGTATCACACCAGATTTTTTTACTTCCTTTTACAATAAAGGAAGTATTGGATTCACCCCAAAAATTTGAAATTCAGTTTTCAACAGATCTTCACGTTTTAGAGTCCCCTGAACCCAAAAAACATATTTTTACTTCCTTTTACTATAAAGGAAGTATTGGATTCACCCCAAAAATTCGAAATTGAGTTTTCAACGGATCTTCACGTTTTAGAGTCTCCTGATCCCAAAAAACATATTTTTTTTCATTGGTCTGTCTGTCTGTCTGTCTGTCTGTGTGTCTGTCTGTGAACAGAATATCTCAAAAACGAAAAGAGGTATGGCGTTGAAACTTCATATTTAAGTTTTGTGTACTATGTAGATGAGACAGCAAGCTCTTGAAGAAAATCGCATAACCGGAAGTAGGTGTTTACTCTTGTGATTTTTCAGTTTTTTTCGATTTTTTCAAAAACGGCTCTAACGATTTTTTTTAAACTTTACATTTTTCTTACATTTTTAATGTGTATTGATGTGAGATAGGTGATTTTCTAGTTGAATACTTCTAAAGTGGGTTTCTTTTGTTTTTTTTCTATTTTTTTTATTAACTCCTATTTTAAATAAAACACCCGGTATATTATTACATTTTTGAATTCACCTTAAAATTCTAGAGAAAATTTGTCTCTTCAACTAACACTCGATTTTGTACCGTTTTTGTAGAATTTGTAATTTTTGAAAATTTTTAACAAATGGTTAAAAATTAAAAATGAAATTTTTGACTAATTATAAGATCACTGTAAAAGGAAGTTGTGTGAGTGTATCACACCAGATTTTTTTTCATTGGTCTGTCTCTGGCTGTCTGTCTGTCTGTCTGTGAACAGAATATCTCAAAAACGAAAAGAGGTATGGCGTTGAAACTTTATATATAAGTTTTGTGTACTATCTAGATGCGACAGCAAGCTTTTGAAGAAAATCGCATAACCGGAAGTAGGTGTTTACTCTTGTGATTTTTCAGTTTTTTTCGATTTTTTCAAAAACGGCTCTAACGATTTTTTTTAAACTTTACATTTTTATTACATTTTGAATGTGTATTGATGTGCGATAGGTGATTTTCCAGGTGAATACTTCTAAAATGGGTTTCTTTTGTTTTTTGTCTATTTTTTTTATTAACTCTTATTTTAAATAGAACACTCGGTATATTATAACATTTTTGAATTCAGCTTAAAATTCTAGAGAAAATTTGTCTCTTCAACTAACGCTCTATTTTGTACCGCATTTGCAGAATTTGTAATTTTTGAAAATTTTTGACAAATGCTTAAAACATTTTAAATCAAATTTTTGGCTAATTATAAGATCACTGTAAAAGGAAATCGTGTGCGTGTATCACACCAGATTTTTTTACTTCCTTTTACAATAAAGGAAGTATTGGATTCACCCCAAAAATTTGAAATTCAGTTTTCAACAGATCTTCACGTTTTAGAGTCCCCTGAACCCAAAAAACATATTTTTTTTCATTGGTCTGTCTCTGGCTGTCTGTCTGTGAACAGAATATCTCAAAAACGAAAAGAGGTATGGCGTTGAAACTTTATATATAAGTTTTGTGTACTATCTAGATGCGACAGCAAGCTTTTGAAGAAAATCGCATAACCGGAAGTAGGTGTTTACTCTTGTGATTTTTCAGTTTTTTTCGATTTTTTCAAAAACGGCTCTAACGATTTTTTTTAAACTTTACATTTTTATTACATTTTGAATGTGTATTGATGTGCGATAGGTGATTTTCCAGGTGAATACTTCTAAAATGGGTTTCTTTTGTTTTTTGTCTATTTTTTTTATTAACTCTTATTTTAAATAGAACACTCGGTATATTATAACATTTTTGAATTCAGCTTAAAATTCTAGAGAAAATTTGTCTCTTCAACTAACGCTCTATTTTGTACCGCATTTGCAGAATTTGTAATTTTTGAAAATTTTTGACAAATGCTTAAAACATTTTAAATCAAATTTTTGGCTAATTATAAGATCACTGTAAAAGGAAATCGTGTGCGTGTATCACACCAGATTTTTTTACTTCCTTTTACAATAAAGGAAGTATTGGATTCAACCCAAAAATTTGAAATTCAGTTTTCAACAGATCTTCACGTTTTAGAGTCCCCTGAACCCAAAAAAACATATTTTTTTTCATTGGTCTGTCTCTGGCTGTCTGGCTGTCTGTCTGTGAACAGAATATCTCAAAAACGAAAAGAGGTATGGCGTTGAAACTTTATATATAAGTTTTGTGTACTATCTAGATGCGACAGCAAGCTTTTGAAGAAAATCGCATAACCGGAAGTAGGTGTTTACTCTTGTGATTTTTCAGTTTTTTTCGATTTTTTCAAAAACGGCTCTAACGATTTTTTTTAAACTTTACATTTTTATTACATTTTGAATGTGTATTGATGTGCGATAGGTGATTTTCCAGGTGAATACTTCTAAAATGGGTTTCTTTTGTTTTTTGTCTATTTTTTTTATTAACTCTTATTTTAAATAGAACACTCGGTATATTATAACATTTTTGAATTCAGCTTAAAATTCTAGAGAAAATTTGTCTCTTCAACTAACGCTCTATTTTGTACCGCATTTGCAGAATTTGTAATTTTTGAAAATTTTTGACAAATGCTTAAAACATTTTAAATCAAATTTTTGGCTAATTATAAGATCACTGTAAAAGGAAATCGTGTGCGTGTATCACACCAGATTTTTTTACTTCCTTTTACAATAAAGGAAGTATTGGATTCAACCCAAAAATTTGAAATTCAGTTTTCAACAGATCTTCACGTTTTAGAGTCCCCTGAACCCAAAAAAACATATTTTTTTTCATTGGTCTGTCTCTGGCTGTCTGTCTGTCTGTCTGTGAACAGAATATCTCAAAAACGAAAAGAGGTATGGCGTTGAAACTTTATATATAAGTTTTGTGTACTATCTAGATGCGACAGCAAGCTTTTGAAGAAAATCGCATAACCGGAAGTAGGTGTTTACTCTTGTGATTTTTCAGTTTTTTTCGATTTTTTCAAAAACGGCTCTAACGATTTTTTTTAAACTTTACATTTTTATTACATTTTGAATGTGTATTGATGTGCGATAGGTGATTTTCCAGGTGAATACTTCTAAAATGGGTTTCTTTTGTTTTTTGTCTATTTTTTTTATTAACTCTTATTTTAAATAGAACACTCGGTATATTATAACATTTTTGAATTCAGCTTAAAATTCTAGAGAAAATTTGTCTCTTCAACTAACGCTCTATTTTGTACCGCATTTGCAGAATTTGTAATTTTTGAAAATTTTTGACAAATGCTTAAAACATTTTAAATCAAATTTTTGGCTAATTATAAGATCACTGTAAAAGGAAATCGTGTGCGTGTATCACACCAGATTTTTTTACTTCCTTTTACAATAAAGGAAGTATTGGATTCAACCCAAAAATTTGAAATTCAGTTTTCAACAGATCTTCACGTTTTAGAGTCCCCTGAACCCAAAAAAACATATTTTTTTTCATTGGTCTGTCTCTGGCTGTCTGGCTGTCTGTCTGTGAACAGAATATCTCAAAAACGAAAAGAGGTATGGCGTTGAAACTTTATATATAAGTTTTGTGTACTATCTAGATGCGACAGCAAGCTTTTGAAGAAAATCGCATAACCGGAAGTAGGTGTTTACTCTTGTGATTTTTCAGTTTTTTTCGATTTTTTCAAAAACGGCTCTAACGATTTTTTTTAAACTTTACATTTTTATTACATTTTGAATGTGTATTGATGTGCGATAGGTGATTTTCCAGGTGAATACTTCTAAAATGGGTTTCTTTTGTTTTTTGTCTATTTTTTTTATTAACTCTTATTTTAAATAGAACACTCGGTATATTATAACATTTTTGAATTCAGCTTAAAATTCTAGAGAAAATTTGTCTCTTCAACTAACGCTCTATTTTGTACCGCATTTGCAGAATTTGTAATTTTTGAAAATTTTTGACAAATGCTTAAAACATTTTAAATCAAATTTTTGGCTAATTATAAGATCACTGTAAAAGGAAATCGTGTGCGTGTATCACACCAGATTTTTTTACTTCCTTTTACAATAAAGGAAGTATTGGATTCAACCCAAAAATTTGAAATTCAGTTTTCAACAGATCTTCACGTTTTAGAGTCCCCTGAACCCAAAAAAACATATTTTTTTTCATTGGTCTGTCTCTGGCTGTCTGTCTGTCTGTCTGTGAACAGAATATCTCAAAAACGAAAAGAGGTATGGCGTTGAAACTTTATATATAAGTTTTGTGTACTATCTAGATGCGACAGCAAGCTTTTGAAGAAAATCGCATAACCGGAAGTAGGTGTTTACTCTTGTGATTTTTCAGTTTTTTTCGATTTTTTCAAAAACGGCTCTAACGATTTTTTTTAAACTTTACATTTTTATTACATTTTGAATGTGTATTGATGTGCGATAGGTGATTTTCCAGGTGAATACTTCTAAAATGGGTTTCTTTTGTTTTTTGTCTATTTTTTTTATTAACTCTTATTTTAAATAGAACACTCGGTATATTATAACATTTTTGAATTCAGCTTAAAATTCTAGAGAAAATTTGTCTCTTCAACTAACGCTCTATTTTGTACCGCATTTGCAGAATTTGTAATTTTTGAAAATTTTTGACAAATGCTTAAAACATTTTAAATCAAATTTTTGGCTAATTATAAGATCACTGTAAAAGGAAATCGTGTGCGTGTATCACACCAGATTTTTTTACTTCCTTTTACAATAAAGGAAGTATTGGATTCACCCCAAAAATTTTAAATTCAGTTTTCAACAGATCTTCACGTTTTAGAGTCCCCTGAACCCAAAAAACATATTTTTTTTCATTGGTCTGTCTCTGGCTGTCTGTCTGTCTGTCTGTGAACAGAATATCTCAAAAACGAAAAGAGGTATGGCGTTGAAACTTTATATATAAGTTTTGTGTACTATGTAGATGCAACAGCAAGCTTTTGAAGAAAATCGCATAACCGGAAGTAGGTGTTTACTCTTGTGATTTTTCAGTTTTTTTC